>PVKS010033973.1:0-21283 GCA_004027875.1 Aplodontia rufa | reverse complement strand
AGGACATTGTTCCTTTTTAGCACTGAGCAGGTCATAGGCAGCTGCAGTTGGGATCAGCAGTTTAGGGAAGAGTATTTAAGGTGCCAAAGGCAGAGTAGATAAGCACATCCATGGTGGCAGGAGAGGGGAGTCTCTAAGGCTCATCTGTGACCAAGATTCCCAGGCAAAACTGACTAATAAGAGGACTGTTGTCTTTCCATTGAACTCATTCCCCCCAAGTTCTTTTTTTTTTTTTTTAACAGAGAAGGATAGTGAGAGAGAGAGAGAGAGAGAGAGAGAGACAGAGAGAATCAATTTTTATTGAGTTTGTCACATGGTTTTGGTTGCTTTGACACTTAGTTGTGTACGTGGTGCTGGGGTTTGAACCCATGTACTTGCGCATGCCAGGCAAGCTCTGTAACTGCCGAGCCACTGCTACAGCCCCCACCCCCAAGTTCTTATCCAAAAATCTGGTCTTTGCTGCCAAGCAAGGGTCTAGCAATGCAGTCTGAAGGAGTTGGCAAAAGCACTCTTTCGATGACAGGTTGGGAAAACTGGCAAAGTGAATATGAAATTTAATTCAATTAGGCTCCCAGAAAGGTCAGAAAATGAATCTTTTCAATCCTTTTTGTTACAAAATTAGCTAAATGTGATAGAAAAGTTACAATTATCCTTTTAAATTCATAGCCAAGTATTAAGAAAGTACAAGAAACAAAACTAAGCTGGAACAATTCGCAACATTGGTCTGCCTGCCGTTGAGCTTGAGTGTTAAATCTGCATTACCTGTCCATAGATAAATTTAAAGTAACCCTAAGGGGCTGGAGCAGTGGCTGAGCAGTTACACTGCTTGCCTGGCATGAGCAAGGACACAAGTTTAAGCCCCAGCACCACGTACACAACAAGAGTCAGAGCAACAAAAGCCACACTGAAAACTAAATAAAAAGAATTCTCTCTTTCTCTCTCTCTCTCTCTCTGTCCCTCTCTCTTTAAAAAAAATATAAAAATAAAGAAATAAATAAAATCACCCTATGTTGATAACTCTCAGGGGCCTGGTAGAGTCAAACATAAATGTGCTCTGGAAGAGCATTAGCTTGAAATCCACAATTATAGAATCTAAAATACCTAAATAATAATCTACCTTGGGTAGGGTCAACTGAAACCAGAATGAGAAGAACTGAATGCCTTTGTTCTGCTTATGCTGGAATTTACCACTCATAAAATATTAAAAAGTATATGTAAACAATTTAAGGAAATAAGAGAAAATAATAAGAATCAGGAAATTAGGAACAAGAACCAGGTTCGTTTAAAATAGAGAATCAAAAAAAAAAAGATAGAAAAAGAAATATAACTGTTGGACTTGAACTTTAGTAAGTTAATAGAATAATAGGTACAACAGAAAGAGAATTCATGAAAAATTACAAGCTAGGTTTACAGAAATTATTAATAATCTAATAGACAAAGACCAAGAGATGGACTTTTAAAAAAAAGAGGTAATGCTGATAGGATAAAATTTTAATATACATTTATTCAATTTTCTAAGAGGGAGAAGATGAATGGAATTTTAGAAAATAAATATTAAAAGCAATTATCATTAAGAATTTTCCAGATAGGATCAAAACTATGATTCCTTTGATCTGGGGAACACAACAAATCCCAATGAGATAATAAGTAGAAATTAATTTTATCCCATTAATCAAACTACAAAATACCAAAACCCATAAGATCCTGAAACCCAGAAGGTGGAGAATAAAAAGATTACTTTCTGAAAATGCATTTCACTAAAATTTCACTGATGATGTATTTCTAAAAGACAACAAGAAAAGTTAGTGTCAATTAGTCTCTAATGTTGAGAAGATAATACAGTAGAACATTCATAAACAAGAGATAATGTGTGTCAGCCCAGTGGAAAATTTGGCATTTTACCTATAAATGCCATTAGAATCGTTAATAAGTGTTGAGTAGTTATCTATGGAAAGCAAATACTTTCAGCACTTGCCAAGTTCGATGCCCTCTAAGTGTTTACTTTTATTAGCTATAATTGAGCATTACAGAAGAAATTACATAGAAATTGGACATTAACAGATCTGTTTTCAAATCAAAATCCTCCCTTATTAGCTGTGTGTTATGGTTTGGCTTTGAGATGTTTCCCAGAAGCTCCTGGGTTGATGCAGAGGATTCATGGGTGAAATGAATAGATCATAAGAGTGGTGACCTAATCATGAATTAAACCATTTGATGGATAAAAACTTGAGTGAACTAACTGGGCAGTAACTATAGGCAGGGATGCAGTGACAGGAGGAATTAGGTCACTGAGGACGTGACTTTGAGATTTATATTTTATCCCTGGTGCCTCTCTTGCTCTCTCTCTCTCTCTCTCTCTCTCCTTCCTGGATACAATGAGGTGAGTAGTTTTCTTCCACCATGTGTTTCCACCATGACACTCCACCTCATCTCAGGCTCTGAGTCAGTGGACCAAGAAATGAACCTCTGAAACTGTGAGCCGAAAGAAACTTTTCCTCCTCTTAATGGTTCTCATCAGGGATTTTGGTCACAGCAACAAAAAGCTGACTTGCACACTCAGTGATCTTGTCTATGTCATTGATGTTCTCTGATCTCCTCGCTCTCATCTGAAAACCAATGCTTACCATCTACCTCACTCTGCTGTTGCTGCAATGTTAAAGCTTTATGCAGCTCTCAGCATAGTGTCACGATTGCAATACTCAGTAAGTACCATATTTAATGCCTTCATTTGCTTCTTTTTAGCTGTCGTATTGAAGTGCTATTAAGTTCTCTAAAGTTAAATTCCTTCTTCTAAAATTTTTGAGATAATAATGGCTTCTGCTTAATATGAATCATTAATCCATTCAACGTGTTCGTTCAACTCTCATTTGCTGAACGTGTACTGTACAGAGATCTAGAACTCCAGAGATGATATGCTAAGCTGAACCCTGAATGTTAGGGGAAGGATTAAATGAAGGCAGGCAGGTACAATAATTAGCACCATGCCTGATGCACAGAGAACCCACCTTCCAGGCTGGCCTCCTGCCCTTCCTTTCCCTCCCCTGTACACCAGGCATCGTCCCCAGTGTCAGCAGACAAGATGGCCACAAATGAGACACAGCTTCACTCAGTACTTGTTGAAAGTTTTGCAGAATTGTTGAGAGAGCGGGTCTGGGTGCAGCCAGACAAGTTGCAACTCTGGATCCTCCATTTACTATCTGTGCGACTCTATTAGTGTCATTGCTCATACATGAGCAGAGACAAGGATTGGGGTGCCAGCAATTTATATGGAAGATAATCCCATGAAACGTGTGAGTGAGTAGGGAAGAGTAGGGAAGTGAGAGGGAGAATGAATGCAAGAAAATCAAGGATGTGCTGAGGAGGAATTTCCCACCATGGGCAATGGAGACTCGTTCCTGTGGGGGTTCTTCTGATGTTGGGGAACTCCTCTCACAACCATCTAATAGAGGGTTAGAATACACTGAGTCGCTTCTCCACCCATTCTTGCCCTTCTGTGGTTGAGGCTTGCTCCGGAGCCATAAACAGCAAGCTGGCCAACCCTGCTCCCATGACTAGAGATCTCTCTCAGGTGGAGACATTGAGAAATACCTGTACACGGGATCTTTCTCTTAGGGCTGGGACCATGGACAGATGCTAATGTTTCTCACAGTGGCATAATCTCTAAGCCCATTTACCCATCCTATAAAGCAAATGCTTACTCACCTGTATTATTTATTTTTCCTTTAATCCTTGAACTCCTTGTATGTATGGAAATCTATTCTCTGCTTCACCCACAGGAGAGGAGTGGGTGTAGCTGGATTACATTTTCCCCACCTTCTTGGATGTTTGATGTGTCCACGTGACTAAATTTTGGCCAATGGAATGTAATGGGAGCTGTGTGGGCCTCCTTCATACCTGGTAATTAAGAAGTCAGGTACAACACATCTTCTCCATCTCTGTATCCCCAAGTGGGCAGGTGAAGCACAAACACGGTAGCAATCCAGCCTTATCCATGTAGGTGGAGATGAGGTCCAGGGAAGGAATGACCTAGAAGCCCAAAAGCAGAGAACTGTATCTTTGGCCACACAGAGGTTCAGACGACCTGAACCTCAGCCTCAGGACTGTTACAGGTAAGAGGCATAGGCTTTGGTGTCCTCTAAAACAAGATATATTGAGTTCTTTTGCAACCTTTCCCCTCGCTCACCAGTGCACTCTTTCATGATGCCTGTCAATAGTGTATGGGACAATCCACACAAAGTGCTTACAGCTACATCTGGCAAATACTTGTTTTTGAGATAGGAAGAGAGAATCAGCTTTATTTAGTTTTTCATGTGGCCTTTGTTGCTTGGAGACTCCATTGCATTTGTGGTGCTGGGGTTCAAACCCACGTCCCCACGCTTGTCAGGCAAGCGCTTCAACCGCTAAATCACACTTCAACCCTGGAAAATTCTTTTTTTTTTAAATTAAGAGTATATAGAGATACTAATGAGAGGGAAACATTATCAAACCATTAGTAACCAATGTATATATACATAGTTATCCAGGGGTAATGCCAAAACATGGATGACCACCTTGGGTTTCACCTGTTGCAATTTCCCCCAGAAGAACTCTTGTGTTAAATGGGTATCTTGTGGAGGAATGACATTGACTTCTGAGATGGTTCCCCTATATTCCCAATCTCCAGTATCCTAGGAGTTCTTCAAATACCCTCCCCCCACCCCCTCCCTACGCCTCCAAGTATCCTAGGGAGCCATCCCCCTATTACGCTGAGAATCATACAATTTGAAGTTATTGTTAGGTTAGCCGTTTAACCTACTACTTCCCCATCTATTCTAACTTCCACAGATGAAAGCCTGGAAAATTCTTGATAAAAATTAATTATGATTATTTCTGTTTGCCAAGATATGCTCTTTGAATATAATTCAGAGTAAGGGAGGAATAGAACTCCAGACTATGAGATGTATTGCTGTACGAATTCTAGGAACTGAATTATGAAAAGAACCAAAAAGCTAATGTCCATTCCACATAGTGACAATGTCATCTACCGGTTTTGAGGGCACATTTTCTATAAGCAACTGTACTAGATGCCTCACCTACACTATTTTATTCATTCTTACAGCATTCTTATGGTAGCAGGGTTAATATCTTTATTTTACTGTCCAGACAATGGACATAATGGAGCATTAATCATAAAGGTAGCCATCATTTGGAAAAAAGAGAAAAGAATCCCTGCCTTAATCAATTATCTCCTAAACTCCAAGATATTTGGAAATGTAACTCTTAAACAAATACGATAAATGTCAATGGGGCAGGGAGTCATCTGAGTAAATGTTAAGTAACAAGCAACAGTTTAATTCCACTTTGTCTGGCTCCTCCACAGCTCACTCAAGGGATTCTAACCATTAATCACCCACAGACTGTGTCTACGCTCAGCCTGCCTGTCCTGGGAACGTAATCTATCTTGAATTTTAAAGTCACAGTAATGATTCCCAAATGAGGCTAAGGTACAGATTTTTACCATCACCCACAGAGTTGACGTTTCTAGACCTACAGGACAGTAGCGAGTTTCTCTCCTGGGTGATGGCTTTGTGTAAATAAGATGTGAACATGAAAGGACTTTACTCGGGGACAGATTTTACAGGATCACTTCACAAAGTGTATTTTCATTACAGATATCTCAGGGGTGTAAAGCCAGCTCTCGATTCTGTGGAGCAAATTTCCTGAGATTCAGAAGTAAGCCAGCTCTCGATTCTGTGGAATAAATTTCCTGATATTCAGAACTAAGGATGTGTTTTCCCAGGGGAAAAGAAAATCTCCACGTGGGTACATTCCCAGCTAATTCTCCGCAGCCCATTTGCCACCATCAACCAGACACACCGCACTCTCCTTTCTCTAATCCTCTTCTCCCTGACATTAGACCAATTCAAGGACAAATGGGACAACTGCCACATGAAGCGATGGCTCTGTGATGCAGACTTAGTGTCCAAAAGAAAGGAATGTGGAAGAGGAGAAAAGTTGCCCTCCATCAGAGAGAGGAGCGAGTCTAGGAGCCACGTTAGGACTTGTCATGAGCACATTCATAGAAGCGGCCATGACAGGACTCCAGCCTTGGAGTCAGACCCTTTGATCCATTTTCTCAAGTAGGCCTGGTCCTTGGTGTGCTCGACCCATTTTAGTTAAGAATGCTTAGTTTATGAAGACTCCCCTCCATCCTTGACAGCAATCAAGCTCCTCTTCCCCCATTGATCTCTAATAAAGTTCCTCTTACTCTACCACAAACTTAATACAGAACAAACTTCCCTTAGTAACTTTCCACCAACTTCTTAACCTTGCCCAATGGCTATAAATCTCTACTTAAATCTATGCTGTATTCAGAGTTGAATTCAATCTCCCTCCTTCCACTAGAGTCTTGACCTCTGTTGCAATAGTCTAAATAAAGTTTTCATGCTGTTTTTACTAAATGTCCAATGCACAGTTTTGGCAAATAGGGCTAGAAATCTGGAAATATCTGTGTGATCTTTGCTGCTGTGGTGCTGTGTTTTGTGTAGACTTTCTAGAAGTGAATCCTGGATGGACACTCTTCTAGCCAGGAGGTGAGGAGTTGACCTGAACTTGCATGGTCTCTTCCGTTGGCTTTATGCTTAGGCAAGTTTCTACGGGAGAAGGGCCTGGATATACTTGCTTTTAGGTTGGGTAAGAATGGCTGCCCCTCTCAAGGCAGCGATTACTCTGAAGTCTGGTCTGGTGAAGACCCAAGTCTACTAAAAGAAGCTTTGGTTCTACTGTGGAGGAAAGCAAATAACCAGATGAAATTGAGGCATTTCAGGGAATGCCACAACATATGAAGATAAAAAGCAGGCCACAGAAGGGCATAAGCACAAATTAGGAACTATAGCATGCAAAAACAAAAGACAGGAAAGGTCAACAGTAAGTATGAACAGTGCTTCTTTGGCTGCTGAAATGATTCTGTAAGAGTATGCATTTTCCATATTTTCTCCATTGAACATGTATACTTATGCAATTAAAAATGTGGATTAACATTATGTGAATTGGAATCTGTGGTTAGCCCTGTCTGAAGGCACTTTGAAACTGATACCACAACATGAAGGAGGCGGTTACATTTGGAATTGGCCTTTAATTACCTCTGGGCCTTCCCGTAAAATTTCCTGCCTGTTGTGATTTAGATATGAGGTGTTCTTCCAAAAGCTCATGTGTGAGACAATGCAAAAATTTTCAAAGATAGAAGGAGGAGGGGAGGGATAAGGGTGGGTAATTGGTGGGGGAAGGTCTTGGAAGTAAATCTAATTTTCAGGATATATATATATATATATATATATATATTATTTTGTTAGAAGCTTATTTGATTGTTCAACAAATAAATTTCTGAATAAAGTAAATAAAAATTTTTTTCAGAGATAAAATGATTAGATTATTAAAGGTACAGCCTAATTGGTGAATTAATCCGTTTGTGCAGATGCACTGGGCTTTAACTGCAGGCAGAGGGAACAGCTAGAGGAACTGTCACTGGGGGTGTGTCACTGGGGGTGTGTCACTGGGGGTGTGTCACTGGGGGTGTGTCACTGGGGGTGTGTCACTGGGGGTGTGCCTTTGGAGTTTACATTTAAGTGCTTGGTGAGCAGAGCTCTCTCTCTGCTCCCTGATTCCTGCCTCCTCCATTTCACCCTTCCACCATTATATTCTGCCCAGAGCTTTGGATTCGGCCCATCATGGACTGAACCTCTAAAATCATGAGCCAAAATAAACTTTTCCTCCTTTAAAGTGCTCTTGCCAGGTCTTTTGGTCACAGTGAGTAAAACGCTGACTAAAACACTTCCTTTTCTTTCTTCTTCAGCACTGCCTCCTTTTGTCCTTATCTTGTGCCTTCCCCTGAAGACAGCTTTTTCTTTCTCTGAAGCAAAACTGTTTCCGCCACACCCAGGCCCTTTGTCTGACTCCCTTTCTAAGTCATTATCTTCCCCTTCTAAAATGCAATGTCTTTCAGAAGATTTATCCTGGGAAATAAACTTTTCTCCATCTCATACAAGGTGATCAATCCATCCCTTCCCTACCTGGTTGACATTTGTCATGTGTGACTATTGAAAGGGATATTGCCCATGAAAACACTCTGTAAATTATTGTGGAAAATAAAAATTATTCATTTTTCGTAATTTTCACTTACTCTTATTTTAAGTACTTGTCATACACTATTAATTGAATTTGAACTGAAAATTTGTCTTCCTCCTGTCCATTCCACAAGTTCTATGAGGACCAAGACTATCTTCTCCTTATTGATATTTCCAATAGCTGGCACACAGTCTGTGCCCAAGCTTTTAATATATAGTCTTTTCTTAGCCAAATTTTGATCAGGCTCCTTAACTTTTTCCTAAACCCAATTTCACAATTCTTTTTAAAATTCAGTTATGGTAAAGAACCCTGTTAAGTCAGTTAGCAAGAACCCTCCCGCTTTTAAATCTGATCACCTTCAATATTTGATCAGATTTTCCTCCTCTACCATCCCCCAGGTGATGTCTGATCATTCTGACCTATTTGCAGTGGAATTCCTGCAAGTCAATTTATCCAGACTCTCCTTAATTTGATGTTTTCTCTTGCTGATGTTCTGTCCACCGCCCAACCCGACTCTTTGGCCATCAATTCGTACATTCCCATGATGTATTTGGTGTTCTGTTCAATCTCTCCCTCTGCAAGGCCTCACTGCAATGGCATCTGCACCAACTGTGATGGTTCCAAATAAGGTCTTCCTTACTGAGTTTGAGCAATGTGGTCATTGAATAATTGTTTCGCTTTAATAGTAGGAATCAAAATATTTGATGGGAAAATGGAAACTTCATCAGAAGATCATTCCCTTGGTGAGGATTGTATTATGGGACAGAGAGGATTTTGTACTAGCCAGGGTTCACAGTCCAGCTCTCCTTCACTGAAGCTGTGGAGTTGACAAGTTTTCCAAGCCCACTTTCCTCATCTGTAAACTGAAGGTGAGGCGCTCAGCTACCTTTTGAGTCTTTGAGAGATTGCTGATTAAAGTGCCTGACATGCTTAGAATGGTCCCCAGCACCAGGGTAATAACCTTAAATGAATTTTCTTTACTTCATTTTTATGCTATGATTATATTTAAGATTCTAGTGATCTCCCAAATACAAGACTCGGAGATTCAGAGATGTTTCCAGGCATTCTCAACATCACCTTCCGTTTTAGCCTGGAAGACTCCCTGAGAAACCAGAACCCTGAGTGAAAGTACAAGAGTGCCATGCCACTTGCAGCAGTTTCAAGCTCCTTGCTCTCACCATTGTGATCCTTACTGCAGGATCCCATCTTCCTCTGGTTTGGCAGGTTTTGACTTAACTTACAGAAAGCATAGCTCAGAGCATCGTACAATGTAGACTTTCAAAGCTGAGGGCTAAATGGAAGTCAATAGCTGATTTGAGGCCACAAGAAAGGGTCGAGGGTATGAAGTGTTTTTGGAACCTCAGTAGGAGACCTGAGTGGACACTTAAATAATACAGGTAAGTCGTTTTCAAACTGTGGCCACGGAGGAGGCAAAGCAGGAGGGATGCAGGGAAGAAGAGGGCAAACAATAGGACTTCCAGCTCACCATCCCACCCTCCAGACAGACAAAGAGCAGCCTCACTTTATCTTCTTCCCTGTTTCTTTCTAGAAGTTGCATATGTATATGGGAGTCCTCTGGTTTCAAAAATGGAAGGATGGTAATCATCACTTTGTGCCTGTTCAAGTACAGAATCAGATAATGTGGTACTTGGGATTCACTTCAAATTCCTCTTGCTTCCTGTGTCGACTTCAGTATGTGGTATACATTTGCAACATTGGTTGGATTAAAGGGTGATGTGTTTCCAAGGAGGAACACACCTGGTGCATTCAGGTGATACATGGTGGAGTCTCTCCTGTTCACTGTCACAGGGCTCTAGCTTCCTGTAAGTTTCCTTCTCCACCAATTTTTGATAGTCCCTAGGAAGGACCACATTCCTCTCTGCTTCCACCACAAGGTGTCACAAAATTCTTGTCCCAATTTTGGTTCTATTCTCTGCTCACAGTGACTGAGGTGGAGAGCATTGCTACTGACTGATGAGGCCTGCTATTGTAAACCCAAAGCCATCCCAGGGGTCACAGGGCTCCAAAAGCAAGCAAAGGGGGAAGGGTCCTTCAACCTCTACCTCCTTCATCCCTTTCTCATTCATTCACTTACTCATTCATTATTTAATCAAGCAACTTTTACTGTAGTCCTACTATGTCCCATGCAAATGCGTCTATCAAATAAAAGTACTGACTTAAGACATTGTCTTCTCACTGAAGTTTTAAATACTTATTTACATCATCATACACCTTTCATTGCAGTATAATTTTAAAGTGCAAACCTCACATGCAAACATAAAACAAAGCTATGACAAATATTTTATGTAGGATGTTCATTAAGGAAGGGACCAGAAAGGTGGTAAGAGTACTCGATGACCATGTGTGACTTCTAGATACATACAGAATACTGGAAAAAAAGAGCAATCTGTCACTAGACTACATTCTGTACAGTGGTGCAGTAGTAAAAGTAAGCACTATTAAGCAAAGCTATAGAAGGTATAGAAGCATAGAATCTGGGTGCTATGGTTTGGATTAAAGGTGGATCCCAAAGGCTCGTGTGAGACAATGCAGGAAGACTCAGGTGGAATGATTGGGTTATGACAGCCTTAACCCAATCAGTGAGTTAGTCCCCTGATAGGGATTAACTGGCAACTTAAGGTACAGGGTGGGTAGGATGTGGTTGGAGGAGGTGGGTCATTGGGGGTGTGCCTTGGGGTACATGGTTTACATGTGGCATGGAGTTACTCTGCTTCCTGGAGCCGTGCGTTCCACCTTGACATTCTGCCTCACCTCAATTCCTGAGGAATGGACCCGGCTATCCATGGAAAAAGTCCTCCAAAAACATGAGTCCCAAATAAACTTTTTCTCCTAAAATTGTTCTTGTCGGGTCCTTGGGTCACACAAAGAAAAAGCTGGGTAAATCAGAAATTGGTACCAAGAAATGTGATTGTAGCTGTGACTAATGTGACCATGTGATTTAGAAGCTTCTAGAGTTTCTTGGTATTTGTGGGAGGAATTTTGGAAAGTTTGATGATCAAGCTGGAAATGCCTTAGGTTGCTGTAGGTGGAGCTGAATGGGCAACTCTGGTGGCAGCTCATAGGACTGTGAGAATGCTCCTAGGATGGTAATGCCCACAGGACTCTGAACACTGGCGATGCTGTTCAAGGGGTTTGAGGCGAGGAAAATGGACTGGAGGCCATTCATGTTACATTCTGGCTAGGACGTGGTCAACATTTGCCCATGTCCTAAGACTCTGAGTGAGACTGATATATATATTTTTAAGAGAGAGAGAGACTGACAGAGAGGTAAAGAGAGAATCAATTTTATTTTTTCATCTGGTTTTAGTTTTTCTACACTGGAGCTGGGGTGTGAACCTGGATCTTTACATATGCTAGGCAAGCGCTCTACAGCTGAGCCGCTACTCCAGCCCTATGAGGCTGATTTTAAAAGTGATGGAATTCTTAATCTGCTGGAAGAAATTTCTAGGCAACATAGTGTTCAGGTGGTGGCATGAGTATTACTGACAGCCTTTAGCCAAGTGTATGGAGATATTCAGAGCCGAAAGATGAAACAGGGCTCAAAGATGAAAAGCTTGGAATTTTGAAAAGGATGGAGGTAAAACTGAGGTTAAGGAAGTGTAGTCATTAAAGACATCATCACCAATAAAGAATTCTACAGACTTTTCCCAGAGCAAAAAAAAGATGGCATGAGGACATCTCAGGAGCTGGCAAGGCCACACCCAGCTCAGACTCAAGAGAGTAAAGATTCCTTTGAAAAAAGACCCGTGGGGACCCTGCTTGCACAAGGTTGGGGGTTGGGAAGGTTTTTCAATGTGCTCAGCCATCAAGGCCTTGAGCGGCTGCTGCAGCCACGGTCTCTGGAGGCTTAGCTACTGATTGAGACAGTGTACGCTTTGTCACCACATGGAGGGGCTGGTTCTGCAGGACGGCAGGATGCTGGAGTTAGGGAGTCATCAAGGCTCCACTGAGATTTCAGAGCAAGGCCTAGGAAGTCAGGCAAAGTGCCCCGGGGTCAGAGTCCCTGTGAGCAGCCCCTGAGAGGGTGATGCATGGGGATGTGGGGAGGAAGCCCAGGCTGCAGGGGAGACCTTCTGGGATTAAGAAATGCCATGGAAGGATCTCTAGAAATGCTACAGCAATTGATCAGAGACAAGCCAAGAGACCTGCTATGTGGACTGCCACCAGCAAGGCCAGAGGCGGAGCTGCACAAGCCCTTAGTAGAGATCATCACAATGCCATGTGCTCCAGATACGGACCTGGAACTACACATTGATTTGCCCAGCTGGATTTAGATCTTGCTTTGGTCCCACCCTTCTTTATATGCCCTTATATTTCTAAATGGAAACATTTACTATGTGCCTTTGTATATGGGACACATATAACTTGATTTAAATTTTTACAGCTCAGGAGGCAAGATTGCCTTGTGTGTCAGAGGAGACTTTGGACTTGGGCTATCTTGGAACTTTGGGTAATCTTGGACCTGTTGAGACTATGAGGACTCTTGCAAATGGACTAAATGTATTTTGCATTGTGATGCGCTGTTGGAGGCCTGGGGCAGAATGTTATGATTTGGGTGAAAGGTGTCCCCCAAAAGCCCATGTGAGACAATGCAGGAAGATTCTGAGGTGGGATGACTGGGTTGCAAGAGCCTTAACTCAATCAATGAATTAATCCCTGATAAGGGTTAACTGGCAACTGAAGGCAGGTAGGGTGTGGCTGGAGGGGGTGGATTACTGGGGGCATGCCTTTGGGGTATACAGTTTGTAACTGGTGTAGAGTTTCTCAATGATGTTATGTATCACCTTGAGCCCTGAGGAATGGAGCCAGCCTTTTGTGAGTCCTAAATAAACTTTGCCTCCCAAAATTGTTCTTGTTAGGTCTTGGGTCACATCAATGATAAAGCTGACTAAACCACTGGGCAAAGTGAGAACGCTTTGTGCTGATGTAGCAAGAATTGTCCTGCTGTGGTTTCTCATGGAGGCATTATTTAGGTTGAATGACAAAGAAACTTGTTAAAATCTAATGGTGGACCCTGTAGGTGGATGGCTTGTGTTAAAGCTCTGAGGGAAGAAGAACTGGAGAACTGGGTGAAGGGAAAATCCAGAGAATGGACATTAGCCAAAGCGCATTGTTATATCGCATGCATGTGTGAACGTGTAACAGCAAAAACCATCAGGTACTACTCTAATGCACCCATAAACCTGTGGAAGACAAATAAATAAATAAATAAACAGAGAGAGAAAAGAAAATCCAGAGAAAAGAACACAAGGATTCTGAAAGTTCATAGAATTTACTTGTAACTGCAAGAGTAGAATCCCAGTTCTTCTATCCCTTTCTAGAAGCATTTACTTTGGGAAAACCTCCCAAATGCTCAGGTAGGTCCATTCTTCTCTGTGGTAGTGCTGTACTTTGATGAAGAAATGCTAATGCAAACTTGAATGGTGATTATTTGGTCACAAGGAAGACTGGCGACGTGAGCATTACTGTCTTCAGAGATTTATTTATTATGATGATATTTCTATGCTTTTTTCTGACTGTCTGGCATAAGGATTTTAGGACTTTGCTTCCGGGAAGGAACTCCAGGGAGGGGTCTCTGTTTTAAGTAGGACTACAGTGCAGCTTTTAACAACAGAGATGGCCCAGAGGGAACCTGGGAGACAGAACTTGGCTGAGAAACCTTAAGAAAGATGAAGTCCAACAGCCAATGGAAAATGTTTTGTCTTGTGATTCCCTTACTGTATTATAAAGCCCTTAGTGAGACCCCATATAGACCCATGTCAACATTTCTTTTGTGAATAAAGTGTGAGACGAGGGCAAACTAAGGAGGGATAAACACCAGGGAGTGAAGAAAGGACGAGGCAAGAGGAATCAAGAAGGAACCTGGGATACACAATTAATGAGAACATGTAAATTGCCTTCAGAACACTCGGGAGACTTGAGGAACATATTGAAATTCCTGCAAATACAGACTCACTCAGAAGGCTACATATCGTGAGGACATTAAAGTTACAAATTATCATCACTCTAACACAGTAGCCAATGGAACACTTGCTAGACCACCAGTACCGTATTTATGTACATTATCTCGATTAGTCTTCACGATAACTTATTGAATATTATTGAACCTCCGATTTATCAAAAAGGGAATTGGCTACTATAACAAATAAACCTGTGTCTTGGAGGCTTTCCAAAATATAAACTAGCTTCTAGTTCAGGTAAAATGAAGTTGGGTGTTCTTCCACAGAGAGTTCCCTGTGTGGACAGTGAAGGATCTAGACTCCTCCCGCCCTGTGGCTCCAGCATCCCCAATGCTGATTGTTTTCCTGGGAAAAGATGAAACAATTATGGGTAGCAGGCTAATTGTCCTGGTGTCCAATGGATTGTGAGAGGAAATATTTAAACCCTTTTTGTTATTGCTGCTGTCCACACCACACTGCTTGTACAGAGACCGTTTAGAATCAGAAGTTGTGTGATTTATCGTCCTTGATCTGTTCACACATAAGCCTTTCTAAATTGGACGTGGAGATACTTCATCAAATGGCACCTACAGCAATGAGCAGGAAAAGACCGTTAGCATTAAAGTCAAGGGAATGTGGAGATGTTTCAGCAAACTTTTTCTCCATTGTGATCAGAAGATCTGATAGTTCAATAGGTGGTTGACTTCATTGCTCTGGGCCCATGTGAGACAAAGCATCATGACAGAAGGGAGGAAAGGAGCTCAGGACATGGCAACAAGGAAGCAGAGAGAGAGGTCTGCTCACCAGTGACAAAACATATACCTCCAAGGCCCACCCCGTGTGATCCACCTCCTCCAGCCACACCCTACCTGCTTACAGGTACTACCCAGGTACTACCAAGTTAATCCGTATAAGTGTATTAATGCACTGATTCGGTTAAGGCTCTCGTAACCCAATTGTTTTACCTCTAAACTTTCTTGTATCGTCTCACTGTGAGCTTTTGGGTGGCACTGCATATCTACAAATCATAAGAGGAGAATAGTACAGTGATCCCCACTACCGATGGTTCGACTTGAGTTGTGTTTTTTTTAATAGTACATTGGTAAGAAAGCAATGCACATTCAGTGCAAACTGCACTTCAAATGTTGGGTCCCAGTCTTTTCTCAGGCTAGTGATAGGAGATATGGTACTCTCCCAATGCTGGGCTGGAGCAGTGAGCCACAGCTTGCTCTCAGCCACAAGGTCATGAAACAGCTGTGCAGCGTGCTGTGCTGCTATTGTGGCGTTTAGTGTGTTTCATTCGTTTGATGCATTTTGGACTTAAGAAAGTTTCCATTTATGATGGGTTGAAAATATTGAAAAGTGATTCCATCACAGATAGGGAAGCATCTGTATTTGCTTTACTATGGAATTGTTAGAAACAAATAAAACATGTGAAGTGCCCCTAGATATGCCTGATCCCTAGTACAAGCTCAATAAATTGTAGCTTTTTAAATGTTATTTTCATTAAAAAAATAGAATGAGGCAAATGAAGTCTGTCTAATAAGAGAGAAACAAAGTATTTAATGCACAAGTGTCTTGACGTCTTGAAAAGTGGTAAAGAGTTTGACACATAAAATTCTGAGCAATCGAGTGGCCACAACAGTGGGAAATATGACCACTGATCATACACCCAAAAATGGAAATGTACCAGCTGTTCAGGGAAACCTAGAATTTACTGACATTGAAGCTTGGGAGAAATTATATGATAGGAGCAATGGTTTATGAAGTGGGTCACATTCTCAAGCAAGGCCCTCAAATGGGGAACAGGCAAATTTTATAGAACCATCTGTTGTTGGAACTTCCCTCACAGGCGTATTACCAAAACCAAACTAGAAAAAATAAAAGCAATTCTTTACGGGTCAACAAAATAATGTCTGAGTAAGCAGCTCTCTGATTATTTAATCTGACCCAGAGCCAACATTAAAAGGTCCACAGGAATTATGAATAGCTCCTTAACAGCTGTGCTCCCAAAAATGGGTACCAACCCCCATGGGTGTGAGCAAAACAATCCAGGGGATAGAGAAAGAAAATATGAAAACTCTCAGCTATATTTATTTTTATCCCATACTTTCAAACTTTCTATGTCATGCACAATGTATATATTTTCATAGTATCACATGCATGTAATCTATTAAAATAAATATATCCATATCAGTCAAATATGCTAAGAATTTTCGTTGACTTATCTGATCAAAAAACTGTGGAAAACCAACCCAATTGCAGAAGCTATCCAAGTGTCTATCAACAAATGAACGGATAAACAAAATGTAGAGCATACGTGGAAAGGAATATTATTCAGCCTCTGAAAGGAGAGACATTCTGCTACTGTTTCAGCATGGATAAGCCTTGGGAACGCAATGCCAGGTGAACATGGTCCCTCTTCCACAAGGTGCCTCCACTAGTCAAATCTGTAGAGATAAAAATAGAATAAAGATGCCCAGGAGCTGGTGGGAGGGGGAGATGAGGAATTATTTAAGGGCTACCAAGTTTCAGTGGGGAATGAAAACATTCTGGTAATGGTGGGGAGTGATGGACCTGCAATAATGTGCGTGTACTTGACACTACTGAACTCAATGTTGACAAATGGTCACATGCTAAGCAACACTTAAAAAGTTTCAGTTCAAGAAACCTCCTTGTAGTTAATTGTCTGTGATTGAATATTGAATTTGTTTTTTTCTTAAAGTTGAACTTTAAGAATCTCAGAACAGGCTACTAAGGTAATGTGCTGTGAACAGAGCTTGCAAGGTGTATATATTTCCCCCCTCGCCCTCGGAAGGCACTAGCATAAGCTCAAGAAGAACCGTATTTTTAAAAAGAACTAGATCCAAGTTCAAATATGACTAAAGATGTACACAGCTGCGTCTCCTGCTCCATGGAATGGCGGTGCCATTCCAGTCCATTCTCGTCAGGGCAGGAGGAAGTTTATGTTAATGCTGGTAGATCCGTAACCGTAACCCGAGTGCTCAATATAGAGTAGCTACTCTGGGGAGAGTGCTTATCTGATCTTACTGGTCCTGTTAAGGGCTGTTTTGTTCCAACGATTAGACCTACAGTTTACTCTTCCCAGGGGCAGTTTCTTTCAAAAGATATCTAAAGATTGCTCAAATTTGGTCAATGTGATTTTCTTAAGTGATCATGTAAGTTATAATTTTATTGTGCTAAGAACCCTAATTTTTATGTTTTAGAAAAGAGAATTGATGTTATGTGCACGTGCCAATATGTCACAATGGATCCCACTATTGTCTATGATTATTAAGCACCAATAAAAAATAAAACATAGAAAAGAATTTGCACCAGGTAAACCTTAAACACTGTGATAAGGAAATAAACAATTCCCTTCCTCATCCTGGAGTGAAATTCCCTAACCAACTTGAAAGATAGTAAATGGAAGAGAAGCTGTCTGGATGTGTCTGGGTGCACAGTTCTTATATGTCATGGGAGCTGATGTGATGTAGAAGCTTAGTGGGCCAACTCTGAAGCACAGTGTCCAATTGTCATCCCAATTTCAGCACACTTCCACTGTGTGACCTTGGACAAGTCAATTTGCCTGTCAGTGTCTCCACTCTCTCAACCACAAATAGTGTTCACTTTACAGGGTTTTGAAGGTAAAATGACTTACATTGTACGGAGAGCTGAGAATAAGCGCTTATGAAGCTCCATTCCTAAGTGGTTTGCTTATGCTGAAAATGGATTTTCCCCTTCATTTTTATCTTTTCTTTTATCATTATTTTTTCTTCTCTCTTTCTCTCTCCTCTCTTTTTGAAAGGCTGCTATCTCTGTCTTTGGCAGGCTGGAAGGGAGATGCCAAGCTAGCCACAACATATGAGGGCCCTCTCATCAAGAACTCTGACTCCCACGTTGGAACCCCCTTTGCTGGTCTTGTCCTGCATCACAAACCTAAACCACGCTCCTATTTGTTAGGATTCCTGGTAGACTAAGTTGCCCTCTGACCGCATAGACATGTAATTCTTCTCGTTCACTCAGTGCTTCTAACTCTGGTTCCTGCCACATGTGCTATTCAAGATGACACAGCACACAGGGGCCCCTGCCATACCCAGACCTCTAGACCACAGAGCAGCGCTCCTTTCCTTTCCAAGTCTCATCTTCTCACCATCTGGCTTCACATGATAATTATGGCTCGGTTCTGCCACAATTCAATTTCTCCATCTTCTCGACTTCTTAGAACTGGATCCAAAGCTTGTTTTTACTTAGAGCTTTTGTAATTTTTCTTTTGCTTAATTTGATAGCATATAAACCACTTATTTTTAAAAGCTTCTACATAACTCCTTGTCTTTCTTCTATTGGGACCAACAGAAGGAAATATTTCCAATATTAAATAAGAATTAATCTGAATGGCTCGTTAACTGTTTTGGTGCTGGCTTCATGAAGCTTCATGTGTTGGATGAATTGGACATCCACATGGGAGTGCTGGGTCACAATGACTTGGTGAAGTCACTCCATCTTGCAGAAATATTCCAATGGTGGAAGAAACTTTTAAAATAAGTATTTTCTTTTTCAAGTAGTATTATCTATCCCTACATCAAAGCCTTCCCAACCTGGATTCCCAAATCCATCTGTATTTAAAAAGATAATTGATAAAGATCAGAACACTATATGAGAGGGATTTGAGATTCAAATCCTAGTTATTGGCCTCCAATCCCTTTATTCAGACCTGGTTCCATATCTACTAAATAAATGAGAATACGAATGCCTATGTCACGGGACTGTAGGAAAGATTAATGACGCTATGAGCAAGGTCCCCAGAGCCATGACTGGCATAGAAAAGGTGATTAATAAAGAATTATGATTATTTTCAATCTTTCAGGAAGATACAATTTATTTTCCTGTGATGAGTCTGCACATTTTTTTTCCTTTTGACTAGGAATTTATGAGCTTGTATCCTGATATCAGTTAGCTCATGCTGACCAAGAGCTATGATTAGCAGTTATAGATGGCTATGCTTGAAACCAAGAAAATAAATTTTTTTCAGCCTTCATGGTAGACCAAATCTTTCATGAGATGAAGCCCATAGGTGAAAGATTACACAAGTAAGCCATGACAAGTGGGTGTTATTAAAGAGCTGGGGTTTGGAGGTCACTGTTCCACCCGCAAGCCTTTGAACCACTCTGATTTTGGGTTCATCATTGTTATTGCGATGATGAATGCTGAGATGATATGTAACAATTTTAGCCCTGGTCTGAGACACAGTGAGTGCCCCCAAAACGATCATTCTCATCTCTCTTTTTGAGGCAAAATGGCAAGGACCTCTGTCCTACCCCCACCCTCCACTGTCTGATGCACACACGCATGGTGAGGAGCTGTGTCTGCAGAGAATAATGGTGGCATACTTCATGAATCGAGGTGATTAGGTTAGGTAGTAATCCAGAGTCCGGGGATTCAGTTCTTGCTTCCATAAATTTGATTAATGTCACAACTCTCTATGGGTTTCCTAAACAGGAGGCCATTCTTAAAATTCCTTTAGAAAGTCAATTTCATTTTTTCTTCCAAGTACTTTTCTTACTAACTTTTCAAATGGACTTCATTTTCTCTGGGTTCATCCCAGCCTCCTGAGCCAGCCACTTCCTCACCTCTTGTGCTGATGGGCTCCTTAATTCCTTGGGAAGTTTTTTTGTGTCCATCAGCATCCAAGATCTCCCCTTTCTGTTCTTGTAAGAAAACTGCTTCTAAGAGCTGCAGGTAGGAGTGTACTGGGAAAAGCCTAAGAATTCTCCTGGCTGATTTTGTCATTTGCTTCCATCTTTGATCTCAGATGCAGTCAAGTGTCAGGCAGACCAAAGTCATTTTCTATATAGGCCTGTATAAGCGAAGTGGAGGAACTTCATGGTTAATTGATTAAAACGTTCCAAAGAAGGTGTGAGATCAAAGGACCACTCGCTGGTTTTATGGTTCTCTGGGGTCCCACAGGTCACATGGGTGACACAAGTGACCTTGGGCGTGAGAGTATTCAAGGATCACTGTTGTTTGTCTTATTCTGAAACAAGATTTGTGTTTCCCAGGGCTGCCTGCTGACAGGTTGTATTGTGGATGCCCCAGGGTCCCTGTCTGCATTAAGGGTGGGCCTCAACTCAAACAGCAGTCCTGAGCAGGAGAGCATGACCCTGTCACATTGCCACCAGTGTCTCTTTCTGCCAAACCCCAAGGAAAGATACTCCATTATTTTACTGGAAGGCAATGACCACAATTTTCTCTTTATCTTTTTTTTTCCTTTCCTTTTTTTTCCAGTAAGAGTCAAGAAGCAGTTCACAAAGTGCAGAGTGCTCAGAGCTGAGACAATGGAGAGGCTGGAAAACGTCTCATGGTCCCTAACTGTCCTGAGAAGAGGGAGGAATCTGCTGGGCAAACAGTGAGAGAGACAGAGAAAGAGAGAAACAACTTTATTTAGTTTTTCACATGGCCTTTGTTGCTCCAACACTTTGTTGTGTATGTGGTGCTGGGGTTTGAACCCGGGTCCTAGTGCTTGCCAGAGAAGTGCCGAAACCGCTGAGTCACTGCTCCAGCCCCAAACATTTTTATTAAGGGCCTCCAGGTACTAGAACTTTAGCAGACAAAGCAGAGGTAATGGTGAGAGAGGCTCTGCTGTCTGGTGGAGCATCATAAATATCCTCTGGTGACACTGAGTTCTAGCAATATTTCCGGGCACCAGCAGCGCATTGCTCCCAGTCTTACTAATCCTACTTTTAATGCACATGACCAAGGCTCCCTTCAGATCACACAGTTTGATCTGGGGTTGGTCTCACGTTGGTCTGGCTCTGATCTTCATATCTCAACCCTTTTGTAAGGAGCTAAATGTGTTACATCCACCCCAGTTTCATGTGTTGAAGTCCCAACCCCACTAACTCAGATTGTGACTATATCTAAAGAGAGGATCTCGAAAGAAGTGGCCAAGCTAAACTGAGTTCATTACCATGGCTCTAATCCAATCTAACTGTTGTTCTTATAAGAAGAGGGAATTTGGACCCAGATCACTGGAGAGGAAAGACCAGGTGAAAACATGGGGAGAAGTCAGCCATCTGCAAGCCGAGAAGAGAGACTCAGAAGCACCTTGATAACTGACTTCCAGCCTCTAGAGATTTAAGAAAATAAATTCCTATTGTCTAAGCCACCTTTTTTGTTACTTTGTTATGGTATCTCTAATAAACCAGTATACAAGCCCAGGC
>PVKS010033972.1:0-21370 GCA_004027875.1 Aplodontia rufa | reverse complement strand
CATCATCACCACCATCACCACCATCACCACCATCACTACCATCATCATCATCACCACCATCACTATCATCACCATTATCATCAACACCATCACCATTATCACCATCATCACCATTATCACCACCATCATCATCACCATCACCACCATCACCACCATCACTGTCATCACCATCAACACCAACATCACCATTATCACCATTATCACCATCACTATCACCACCACCACTACTCTCCTCACCATCATCGCCACCACCACCACCATCATCACCTAAGAGTATGCCTGATAGCCCACTTTACCTTTGGAAGAAACCCTTCAGTGACAGTCCCAGGGACAAGAAGTCCCTCCTTCCCAAGGTACCAAGAGGCCAGCTCCACCCTCAGGCCCTAGAGGTGCATCTGCTTCTCCATCTGGAGAACACTGCATGAGAGGTGGCCTCTCGCAGCAACCCCCACTCCTCTGCCCTACCCTACCTTCCCCTGATCACAGATCCAGGGCAACCCTTATCAGAGGAGAACATTTGGGAAATCCAGAAAGGCACAAAAGGGAAAAAAAAGCTCAACCATCATTGCACCACCACTGGGAATAGACTCTGCTAATTATTCAAAATCAGGCTGACATGGTGCCTCAGCAGTTGGAGTACTTGCCTGGCATGTGCAAGAACATGGGTTCAAACCCCAACACTACATGCATAACTGAGAGTAGGAGAAACAAAGGCCAGGTGAAACAATAAACAAAATTGACTCTATGTTTCTCTCTCGTGCTCTTGCTCTCTCATTCCCTCTCTTAAAAAAAGAAGTATTCAAAATCATTAAAGCAATACAATATTTTCCAGAAAAATCAGGAAACAGAAAAAACTTCCGTCTCCATCTCACCACCTCAACACTCACTGTGTGGTGTAATCATCTTCTTCCACGTTTTTTTCCTGCTGCATATGTTTTTTACATCATTACATGCTTAATTTACATATAATTCTATACACTGTTTCCCCCTTCACGTTACATTGTTTTTCTGTTTGCATATTACCACCCAGTCTTCACAATTATCACTTTTAATGGCTGTCTAGTATTCCATTGAGTGCATGTATCATAATTTACTAAACTACCCCCCAATCGTTGGACATTTCAGCTGCATCCAATTTTTTTGGTCATTAAAAATAATGTTGCAATGAATATCGTTGGGCCTAAACTTCTCCCCATATTTTGGATAATTTCTCCACAAGAGCATCCCAGAGGTGGTATTACTGGGTCAAAGGCACTGAGCATTGCCATGGTGCTAGTGAATGCTGCCAAATCACTTTGGAAGGGTTGGACTGGCTTCCAGCACCACTGACAATGTGGGAACTTGTTATTTCCCTATAGATACGTGAACAGGGGGTTGTGTTTTTCAGCATGTGTCCACTAAGCAGCTGGTGTAGTATTCTGGATTTGGTCCAACCCCCACATTGGGCCCCCATCAAACACATTGACACATCACTGTGTGCCTGGATAAAATGATGAACAATACAGTTGCAGGACTGGAGTTCCTCGTGGATCAGGGTTGGAGGCAGGAAACACTCCTGGCCCCAGGGACATGAGGGTAGGTGTGGGGCACTTTGGAGAGTGTCCACGTGCTGACAATTCCCAAGTCTCCATCATGGAAGCTCCTTCCACAACCAGTGGGTTGCACCTCCACTTGGATGTATGTTGGGCCTCCCAGTCTCCCCTACAAACCAGCTGTCTCTAGACCCATGACCCCAGAGTTCAATCCTTTTGCACCAGTGCATCTTTTACCTGATTGCTTGAATCAAAAAAATGGGCAACTAATTTTGTCCCTTCCCTCCCATTACCCCAGGCTAAGCTGAGACCTACTGGGAGCACCTGGACATCTCCAGTGCCTCCTACTTGGTCATCCAACTTCTGTCCTGTCCCCTGAACCCTTTCTCACAATAGTCATGGTGGGCATTTCAATTCAAGGACCCTCCATGATTGAATCCCACCAACATTTTCCCATCAGACTTAGAAGACTATTCAGACATCTTACCAGGTCTCCCAGACCCTGGTTCAGTACTGAACAATGTACCAGCACAATGCCGTGCATTTGAGTTGCTTAGAAGATTTCTGGTAAGTGGTTGGATGGATGTGTGGTGGGATGGACAGATGGAACAATGTGGGTAGGTGGCTGGGTGGATGATTGGATAGGTGGGTGGGAATGGATAGATAGATTAGTGAATGTATAGATGGATGGATGGATAGATGGATGGACAGGGGTGATGGATGATGGATGGATGTATGAATATGGATGGATGAAATGGATAGATGTATAGATGTATGGATGAGGATGATGGATGATGAATGGATGGATGGATGGGGATGATGGATGATAGAGGGATGGATGGATAAATGGATGGATGGGATGATGGATGATGGATGGATGAATGGAAATGGATGGATGGATGAGTGGGTATTTATATAGATGGTTGGATAGGTGGATAGATGAATGAATGGATGAATGCATGGATGGGAATATGTGAATAGATGGGGATGATATATGATGGACGGATGGATGGATGGGTGAATGGGTAGGGAATAGATAGATGAGTGGATGTATAGGTGGGTGTGTGGGTGGATGAGTAGATGTATGGGGATGGATGGATATGGATGATGGAAATGGATGGATGGATGAGTGGGCTGGGTAGATAGATGGCTGGGTAGATGGATGGATGAATGGATGGATGGATATGGATGGATGAAAATGGATGGATGGATGAGTGGGTATACAGATAGATGATTGAGTAGGTGGATGGATGGATGGATTAATGGATGGATGATGAGTGGATGTATGGGAATGGGTGGATGGATGAGGATGATGGATGAAGAATGGATGGATGGATGGATGGATGGATAGAAGGAAATGGATGGGTTATGAAGTCAGAACCCTAAAAAATAAACACTATAAGATACTGAGGAGGAGGAGGGAAAAATGGGAGAATGTGGTATTCGGGGGGCTGCGGGAAGAATGTGTTCCAACAGACCGATGGCCTGGGCCTATCTTGGTCAGGCTGGCTGGTATTTGATAGAGACAGAAGTTAGCTTAACAGAAGCCTCATTCAGGGAGCTGCTGAGATGAGTCTTGTATTTCACAATTTTAAACATTTTAACTTTTGATTTTGATATAACCTCCAGAAAATTGTTGCGAGTAGCAGCCAGTACTCCAACACACCTTCCCCCAGCTTCTTCTCATATTGACATCTGATGTGATCAGAAGTGTGCTTACGACCAGCTCTGCTTTGTATTACTTGTCAATTTCTACCCTGCAAATTCTCTCCCCAAGCCCAATGTATAACTGCCAGCAGTTTAACAACAGGCTTGCAAACTCCAAAGCATTTAGCAATTGACCCTCGCCTGACATGATGAACCTGAACATTATATCAATAGCAATCACCATGCTCCAGGAATGGCCAGAGTCTCATTAGCTGTCCCCTAATGTCCATGTTCTCTTCTGGGATGTTACCAGTAGTAGCTGTGTACTCCTTGGTCTCCTTCATCCTGGGATGGTTTCCTGGTCTTTGTCCTTTGTCAGAGTGACTTTCACTCAGGTAGACCGCTGATCAGTTCCTCAGTGGCACACTCTTGGTTTGGATTGTGGTTAGTACACATTTGCCAGGACGTGAAGAAGTGAGGTTGCAACTTTGGGCATCACAGCAGGGGCACTTGGGCTGTCTGCCCCCTGCTGGGTGATGTTGATGTCCTTGCTTCCTTATGCACATGACTGTTGGATTTCTCTAGTCACTACTCTCCTTGTAATTAATATGGGTCTTCAGCCTGAAAAATGGAGGAAATGCTGGAGGACACTGCTGAGTGAAAGAAGCCAGATTCGGGAGGACAAATACTGTGTAGTCCTGCTTGCTTCTGCCTGGCGACCAAATCCACAGAGACAGCAAGTAGCATGGGGGAGCCAGGGCGGAGAGGGACAGGGTGTCAGTGTTCAATGGGTGTAGCGCTTTGGGGAGATGGGAATTCAAGAGCCTGTATAGATGGTCACACCACAATGCAAAAGTCCTTGATGCTGTTGAACTATTAACTAAAAAGTTTTAAAAAATTGATAAGCATCTCGGGGTGGGGGTGCTTAGATTTTCATCTGGTTTTCATTGCTCTGACACTTTGTTGTATACATGGTGCTGGGGTTCAAACTTGTGTCCTTGCAAATGCCAGGCAAGTGCTATAACCACTGAGCCATTGCTCCAACCCCGGGGGGAGGGTGCTTTGAAACACAGGGTTCCTTGTTTCTCACACATCTGGACTCATAGATCTCAGCATTCATTGGTGATTCTTGCATTAGATCTGTTTTTGACATTTCAGTGCCAACAACTGGCTTTCTTCTTGAACAGCAAAGCTGGGCTGCTCTATCCTTAAAAATATGATCAATGACAAGGATGCAGAAACCAGAGCAGCAACAGTCACCAAACAGTGGCCAGTTGCTGCAGGTGCCCTGGTACTGGGCACTCTGTGCCAATAGCTTTCAACTGCCCCAGAGCTGGCCTCTCAGGTCCTGACTTGTCCAGGATCCTACCAGGCCTTGTAGGCTGTGCTGGTAGCAGATTTAGAGGAAGCCAGACTCCTGTTTCCTGGAGTTCAGAAGCTCCTCTGCACTTGGCCTGGGAACTGGCCAAGAGGCCAACTTTTCCAAACAAGCCATAAATGTCCCCTTGCTAGAAGGGGAGGAGGGAAGCCTGTGAAGAGACCACTGATTGCAACCCTGCAGACTCTGTTCTCTCCTGGGGGCCCTGATCTGCCCCAGCACACAGTGGCACCATGGAGGGCTGCCCAAAGCCTTGGTGCACCTCAGGCCAATCCTCAGACTTTGCTGCCCATGTCCAAGTGACAATCCTTCCCAGCCTGGATTTCCTCCACCAGCCCAAGCATTTTGGAAAATGTTCTTAGAACTTCCTCTAGAGATTCTCCAGCCCCTCACACCATGTCAGAGGCCTGAACAGAGGAATGGACAAACAGACAGGTGGCTCCTTTGGAGGCGCCAGCTCTCTCAGCTCCACCGTCTCTGTGCCTCTGCCTGCTTCCCCTGGGCCTTAGAGGCTGAAGCCATTCATCATGGACACTACCCTGGACAGGGAACTGGCACCCAGGTGATGAAAGGCTCAGAGGTCCCAGTCCCCTCCCCACAGGGTACTGAATTTCCCTGGGGCAAGCAGGAGACTCCATCTGTGACAAGCGTGACGAGGACAACACACCTTGTATTCTCATCTTCCGCCTGCCTAGGCTGCAGCCCTGTCTCCCTCTCCTCCTAGCTGCCTTTGCGGGGAGGACTAGCTCATTATACAGAGGAGAAACTGAGGCCCAGAGGGACAAAGTCACTTATTCAGTGAGCTAATGGCAGAACCCAGATCCTCAACCTCCAGACCCCTGAAGTCCTTCTCTGTGGTTAGCTGATCGCTTTCCCAGGGGAGTGAACTGGGGTGCTCCCAGAATCCCAGCCTGGACATAGGGGTAGGGGGTCGCCCAGAGACAGAGCTGTCCTTCCACGTGAAGATGGGAGTTGGAAGTGGGATAGGAGGAGGCTGGGGTCCGGGGCAGAGCTGGATGAAGACAGGGCCCTGCACCATCCCCAGGCAGAGCCTTGGCTGCTGCACCTGGGCTGCCCAGCCCGCCCCAGTATCAGTTGTCATTGGCGGGTGGGCCAGGAAAACAGGGGTGGCAGGGTTACCAGGTCCGTGAGAACTTCCTGTGGCTGGCCTTCTCACCTGTCTCTACCCGCCAACCCCCAGGGCCCCACCCCACACCTGACCCCCCAAACCCACCTCCAGCTGTCCAGAAACTTTATCCACCACCCAGTGAGGAGCAGCCTGGCCATGAAGGATGGGCTTGGGCTGGGGAGGGACCGTAGGGTCCCCTGCTAGAAAGGCCTGGGGATATGTCTTGGCTCTGCTGCCACCAGCTTCCTGTGTGACCCTAGGAAGGTGTCCGCCCCTCTCTGGGCCTTAGCTCTCCTATCTGAACAATGTGAATATGGCTAGATGGTCTACAGCCATCTAATATTCCTTCTTACCTGGGTCCCTGGGCAAATCTTCACCTTCCCTGGGCCTCAGATTCCTTATCTGTAACATGGGGTCACAAATCCTTCCTTGAACCTCAAGGGATTGGAGAAATACAAGGAGGAACAGCAGGACCTTGGGAACTCCCTGTGGTCCAGGGTGGTGTCCAGCCATTCCTGGCCTGGCCTGACCTCCACCCTACCTTCCCCTGTACCAGAATTGTGCTTTGCAGGGTAGCCTCCAACCTGGATTTCTGGCTGCATGCAATAGACCACCTGACCTGGACCACACTCCCTCCTCACCCTCCCCAGCACCCCCCACACTCAGGGGCTTCTCTGCTTCTGAGGCCCCCTGCCCAGCTGCTGGGCTCAGATGAAAAAGACACTGTATGTTTTCTTTGGGAGGGGCGCTAATCTGCTGGAACAGGGGCCTCTCAACCAGCCTGGGGGCTGCCAGTTCTCAGAGCAGCCAAGGGTCAAGGGTCAGGAAGGTGAGGACAGGGAGTGCTGGGACCCTGCAGGGGCTGGGAACAGGGTCTAGGGGCCCCTGACCTTTGCATGGGCTGCAAGAAGGAGTCTCAGGCCTCCCCACCCAGGCCAAGCTGTCTGCTTCCTCCTCCAGGCCGCCTGGGACTTACTCTCTTCCAGTACCCCCCCAGAAGCTTGTCCCCATCACCCTCACTTGATAGGAAAGCCCCAAGGGTACCTGGTATGGACTGTTTTGAATGGCATAACAGGCGTCACAGCACAAAGGCAGGGGCCCAGGTGGAGGGCACATGGATGGGGGCTTGTCACCTACAGAGACTCTTAGGTGCAAAGCTCTGCCCAGAAGCTCAGGAACATAAGAACATGTAGATGTCACCCAGGGCCCTGGCAGTGCCCACAGGGGAAAGGACATCAGGGAGGGTCCCACTTTCTCTCCTGGGCTGTGTCCTTCATGTGTACCCGCAGACCTCCTGCGTGATTGTGGAAGGAGGTTCCAGCACATGGGAGACCCAGCCCAGGCTGGAAAAGCTGCTCAGCTGAGTGTACTGGATCCGAGCCTACACCTGGCCAGCACGTTGGTCTCTGAATATTTCACAGGAGGGTTTGTCTGCCACTCCTTACATCCTAAGTGGGTGCATCCTGCTGAGGCTCCACCAGGCCTGGGAGCTGCCAAGCAGGGACTACAGAGGAAGAAAAAAGGGTGGTGGATGATACAGTCCCACTATGCCTCCCTCCCCAGGCCCTGAATGTCAGGCCTACATGAGCTGCGGGAGGGTGGAGGAGGGCAGGTGGACATACCCATTGGGCCGCACATGCATGGATACCGCTGCTCACAGGCTCTAGAAAGCCCCTATCATAGGCACCACAGGCCTATAGGCTCAGGAATCGTCTGTGCTCTTGGCCACCCACCCAGATCTCTGCAGCCCCCTAGGATCCCACGCCAGGCCCAGTCACGGGAACCCTTCTGCCCGGCTGGGTGGAGCCCTGTGCAGTGGGGACAGGTCCCTGGGGCCCCACGTGGACCCACAGACATGAAGGAGCACCTAGTGTCCCAGCTCCTCTGCTCCACCTTGACCGTTCCCCAATTCCGCCTCCTTCCTTGTCTGTGAAATAGAGATAATGATCTTTCCAGATTGGCAAGAGGGACAAAGGAGGTCATGTTTTGGAAAGGCTTGGTAAACTGCTAGGTGCTGCCAGAATATTTGCAGAAAGGGCTCTTGGCCAAGAAGGTGCCAGGAGTGTGGACCCTTCTCAGCCTCCGAGCCCCACATGTCCCAGACCCTCTCCCATGTCCCCCCACCTCCAGCGCTCCTCCCTCTCCTGGGGTTGGGCCGGGTAAGGACTAGTTTCCTTTAGCCCCTCTCCCCATCTTGGCTTCCACAGGTTGGCATATCCATTTGGTGTTCTCATACACCCAGGACATGAGCACAGTTAACCCATCAGCCCTTGAAGAGGGACTGGCCCTGCTGAGCCCACGGTCCCCCAAGCAGAAGGGGAAGGCAGGCTCCTCCCAGACAGAATGTTAGGATGGTGTGACACTAGGGAGCCCAACAGCCAGGAGAGTGGGGGCTCTGGTCTGTCCAAGTAGGGGTCAGGAGAGGAGCCTTCCTGCAGGAGGCACCTGTGCTGAGCTCTGAGTGGGTATGGGAAGGGGGCTAGAGTGGCCAGCAGGGAAAAGACAGAGAAAGAGGCCTGCAGCTCACCCCAGCTACTCCCAGGAGCCTGGGCCTGGCCCAGGACCCCTACTCTTTCGACCCCATGGTAGGTGATATGAGTGCTCCCTCATCCAGATCACACCCTCTGTCCTGCGTAAAGGCGTGTCCACAGGGTGTTGTAGGCCTGCCTCTAAGGCATGGGTGGCTCCTACCTCTCCCTCTGGAATACTTGGTGTGGGGGTACCAGGGGTCAAAAGCTGCATCAAACCAAAGGAATCCAAAACCAGATTTGTTAAACAAGATTCTGCCAGAGCTGGGCACAGTGGCACATGCCTGTAAACCCTGTAAACTCTGAAGACTGAGGCTGGAGGACAGCAAGTTCAAGGTCACCCTCAGCAACTTAGTGAGATTCTGTCTCAAAACAAAAAATAAAAAGGGATGGTGGGCAGGGCTGGAGCAGTGGCTCAGTGATACAGCTCTTGCCTGGTATGTATGAGGACCCAAGTTTGAACCTCAGCACCACATACACAAGTAGATGTCAGAAAAACAAAAACCAGATGAAAAACATAAATAAAAAATCGACTCTCTTTTTCTCTCTCTCTTTAAAAAAAGGGGGGCTGGGGATGTAGTTCAGTGGTAGAGTATCCCTGTGCTAAATCTCCAGTACTAAAAATAAAAGTAAAAATAAAGATAGAGAGGGTCGGGGTGGAGGGGATTCTGCCAGGAGGCTCCACCCAGCTGTAGGAGTTAAAGTTCGCTCACCCTCTCTGGGCTTCAGTTTCCCCATCATTGCAAGGCAAGGTGGAACCTTCTAGCCCTGAGTTCTTGTGTTGACCACTACGAATTCTGCGGAGAATTCTACAGAGACAATGAGGGCGCTGGCATGGAACGGGGCACTCCCTTCTCTCCGCTTCTCCCCTGCACTTCCCTCACTGTGGCCTACACTTCCAGGGCAGCACACCTGGCTGGGGAAGGGTCTGTGGTCCCAGCCAGGTCCTTGCTTCTTTGCCCCAAATCTCTCATGTGTGCCCCCACCATGAGGCGCTCCCCTTCAGAACCTGGAGCCCCAGGTAGCAGCTCCCTACCTGGACAGGGAATCCAGGTGCTGAAGCATACCCTCTGGCTAGCCAAGAACATAGGACAGCTGTGTAATCTCATTTCCTTCAGCTTTCTCCCAGGTAAACAGAGACAAGAATAGTCCCTGCCTCCCAGAGCTGCAGGAGGGTTCTGCAGGAACCTGTGCCCCCTGGCTCATAATGGCCCCCAGCACGGGCTCTGATGATAAGAATTGTGTGCTGGAGCTGGGCACGGTGGGTACCCCTGTAATCCCAGTGGCTCAGGAGGCTGAGGCATGATGATTTCAAGTTCGAGACCAGCCTCAGCAACTTAATGAAGCCCTAAGCAACTTAGTGAGACCCTGTCTTAAAATAAAAAAATAAAAAGGGCTGGGGATGTAGCTCATTGGTAAAGCATACCTGGGTTCAATCCTCACTACTGGAAAAGAAAAGAAAAAGAAAAAGAATCATGTGCTCAAATCCAGTTGACAATCTCCAGCCTCCTTGAGTGTCTTCTGCAGGCCTGCCTCTGACCCTTGGGACCATGATTTTCTCCAAACAGTTGCCACCTATGGCCTGACTCCGTGGGCCACCAGGGACAGAGAACTGGGTCCCAACCATGCCAGGTTGGAGGCCCCCTTGCCTGTCCCTGCAGCCTGCAGAGAGAGAGAGAGAGAGTTGCTGGCAGCACCCTCACAGATGCAACCCTGAGGAGGCTGACAGGAGCCACAGTTCCAGCCAGGCTGGACCCAGGCGGCATCAGGATGTCCCAGCAACCTGCTTCCCCAGCACTATTTCCTGCTACACCACCTAATAGGTGTGCTTGCACACCCTTAGCCACTGGGAGGTTTTGCATCAGCTTCCAGAGAGGATGACAATCTCACTGTATGGAGAATGGGCTGGTGACGGCTAATTGATTTTACAGCGGTACCGAAGGACAGACAATGAAAGTGCCATCAATTTAATCCACTATTTAATGGTTCCAATTTAGCCTCTGTAAATGCTCACTAAACTAATTTCTCTGGGTTCAGCAATCTGAAAAGCTATCATATCTCTAATCTCCTTCAATATATTCATCTGGAAAAGGGAATTTAGCCAATTCTGATGTGCGGAGATGATCTGTTAGCACAGTGTAAATGTTTATAACACGGCAATCGGGTTCGTTTATAAGGATATGAAAAGTTTTATTGGGGAGGGCACTGGAGTGGAACCGGCGGATAATAGGCAGTTACCCAGCAGGCTCTGGGCGCCCGGGAGCGGGCAGGCATGCAGAAAAATACTCGGATTGCTCTAATCCCAAATTGTGAGCTGAAGTTCGGCCGGTACACAATGCTCCTGGAACTTGACTACACAAAGGAGCCCACACTGTTCCCCCCATACCCCAACCCTCCCGCCAGCTCAGCGCGTCCCGCCATCCACACAAAGGCGGCCAGAGATTGGGGGCAGCAGGGGCTTAATCCCCCCATTAGTCTCCCCTTCAGATGACCAGAACGTGGGGTGTGACAGAAGCTGCCCTCTTTGGGGGCTTTCTGGTCTGTCCGTCTGCATCCCCTCACCCTGTGCACAGCCTGTCTCCCTCCCCCACCCCAGCAGTGCAACCCGATGGGATTTATTGGAAGAAGAGTGGTGACCAGCTGTTCTCCATCTTTCCTGAGGACAGGACAGGAAGAAGCAAGCTTAAATTACCTAGCGGGATTTAGGTTCACCACAAAGGTTTCCTCCCTGGGAGGGGCGGGGAGGCCTGTCCCCATGGGGAGCCACCCTCTGATTGACCTTTCCCAGGGTGGGTGCCTGGCAAAGGTGGATGCAGGGAGGAATCCCCTGCACTGCAGAGGATGCAGAGGATGAGTGCCAGAGGCGCTGGTGTGCTCAAGCTGCTGGGGGACCATAGGCACTGAGTTTGCACCCGGTGGACCCCCATCCTTGGAGGTGCTGTTTATTTTTGTTTCCCAGAGGTGTGGCTGAGGCTCGATTATTCAGCGCTAACGAGCCGGCGACCCACCCATTAAGTGTGGTTTTGGGGCATTGTTGTTTTTCTCACATTCATCCTGTTTTTAAAGAAAACACTCCCTGTGTAGCTGCACATAAATTAGGAAGGCTGGGAGACTGGAGAAATGCCACTGGGGGGCCTCCTGCAATTTAAGATCCAGGGAGTGACCAGGTGACTTGGCCAAGCAGAGGGGCCCTGGGAGCATGTGGGCGGGGGTGGGGCCAGGATGCTGTCTGCTGGGCCCTGGACACAGTCAACCCTGACAGGGCTGTCCCAGAGAGCCCCTGAGGCCTGGGACCCAGGTGGCCCATCTTGGGCCCAGCCCCTCCTTGGGGCTGGGCTGATGAGGACAGAAATCGATTGGCTACACGGCCAGCCGTGACTGCCTCTTCTATCCCACCCCCAAGATGGGAGCCCCACCCCAGGGGGTGCAGGGGCCACATCTGGTCTTCCAGGTCCCCAGCTCCCAGTTCCAAGCCTGGCACTCAATACAAGCTTGGTAAGTAAATGATGATGGTGCCCACCTGCACACATTGAGAGGTGGGCTTGGAGTGGACGGGAGTCCTGGATCAGAGCCACAAGGCTTGCCCCTAAGTGGGATTGAGAAAGCCCCACCTGATGTCCTGCTGGAGTTAAAGGACACTGGATAGCAGGCCAGCTGGCCACGTGGTGGCTGGTTGATATCCTGCGCGCCCAGGTAGGACTGCCCAGCCCATGCACCAGATTACCTGCCGTTGCTGGCTACTGACCCTCCCCAACCCCACCCAATAGGGCAGCCAGGCTCAGGCTCAGACTCGCATGGCAGACATGGCCATGCACAATGCCCTGGGCTGGGGAGACCTTACCCCGAGGCCAGTTCTCATGTCAGTGGAACAGTTGGAGCCTCTGTGCCCCACTGAACTCACCGCAGAGGAAATGGGAAGGCTGCAGGGGGGTCTGATCCCTTCCCCATGGGCTTGATGCCCTCTGCAGGACTCTAGCCAGGTCAAGCAGCCAGGTGTGGCTCACAGTGCGGGGCTCAGGAGGAAGGGCTGTCCATTCATCTTCTGTAGCCCCAATGGGTGCCTCCAAGCCCAGGTGCTAGGGGAAGGAGCCCATGCATGAGGGTGCTGGCTTAGGCAGAGCCACCTCACCATGTAGGGAGTCAGGACCAGGGCATCTGCCACCCTGAGAGACACACAAATCTATTACGTTTACAAACATGAGCATAGACACACCCGCACACACACACACAGAGGCACACAGGCCCCCACCAACATGTCAGACACACACCTACACACGCATGCAGTTAACACGAACAGCCCAGATGCACAGGCTGTCCTCCGATGGGTGGGGCTGCTGCTCTGGATAGAACTCCCCTCCAAAACCCTTCATATCCACTGTTCCCCCCAGACACCTGGAAGGGAAGGCCAAAAACCCAGATTCCAGCCAGTGCTCACCGGAAATGAGAGTGCTGGCTTGAGCAGCTCCCCTGGCCCCAAGAGCAGCCAGAGGGAAGGATCTGTCTCTCAGAGAGGGCCACATAAAGGAGCTTCTCACCACAGTGTAAATGACTACCCTAGGATCTCTTCCTGTGAGGTGCTTGGCCCCTCCCACCATGCTCTCTGGGCTGGGAGGCTGGGAGGCTAGGGCCAAGGCCAGATGGGGCTAGGAACTCCTCAGTGGGTGGCACCTAAAGCCTGCCTTCCTGTTTGGGGAGGACTGCACCCCTGAGTGCAGGCCACTTGGCCACCGCTGCCAGCCCCGGACCTGGAGCAGCACCTGCCACCCTGGGGAGGGGATGATGACAGGCAGGCTGAGGGCTGCTCTGTAGGTGCCAGCAGCCCCTACGGGAGCCAAGATACCCAGTGGTGCAGCCAATGGACTTAGTTTCTGGGACCCAGCAGTGACATCGTGTATGCGGGTTTATGATGGCAAAGAACATTCTTTCCACTGTAAATTATATTTAACATTCCACAGAACTTTATTGCATTTTGTGTTTGAGTTTATGAAAAAATCTGTATTTAACTTCAAGCCCTGGTAAACATCTTTGCTTATGTTGTTATGTGATTCCTTATTTGAGTATTTCGATTTAATTTCACAGTTCATATACCTTAAAGTTTTGGCTTTTCCCCTTCCTTCCCCACTCACTCGGAGACACCAGCCCTGACTTGCCCACTCTAGAGGGCTCTAAGTGGGGCGGGAAGAGCCCTGGCCCAGTCCTGTGCAAGGACCAGCAGCCTGCAGGGTCTGCCAGGGGCAGAGCATCTGGCTTCAGAGCCGCGCAGGGCACCGGTTGGAGAGGGAGCTTAGTAACGGGAAGGCATCAGGGAGTTGAGTTCTGACTCTTCCTAGCCCTGGCTCTCTGTGACTCAGTTTCCCTGTGAGGCCTCTGGGGAAGAGACAAAACAAGTGAGAGACCTGCTTTTCTGGGTCTGGCAGGTGGCTCTGCTTCCAGGAGCAGAGGCCAGTGGGACCTGGGATGCCCTCCAAGACACTATCTGAGGCTCTGAGGATGAGGCTCTCACCCAGGCTCATCCTCTCCCACCAGCCTGTCAGTCTCAAGACCTACTATCTCACTGTGACCCCTTGCCAGGGTTTTTCCAAATGACCCTCCTAGTCCCTCTGGAGCCCAGCTCGGTCCTCTGTACCTGCTCTGAGTGGGCTCATGAATTAGGTAGATTTGCCTCAGGTGTTCTCCTACTCCCTCCTGGCCTGTAGGGTCCCCACTCAAATCCTGCAGAGAAACCCAGCACAGCTAGGGGTCTGGATCCTGGCTACTCTGCCCCAGGCCTGGCTACCGCAGGCCCCTGGCAGTCTCTGGTTGGAGGGGAGAGGCACTCACCCCACCCATCAGATAGGCCTCTCTGTGTGGCTGCTGAGGTGCATGGCTGGTAAGCCCAGTCTCAGTGCAGCCTGACCTCTGACCTCAAATGGGAAATACTGGCAACCTGAGCCAGGTGTACCCTTCCGCACAACACCACTAGTCAATCTTTCACAGAAGGACCGCAGAACCCTTTTTAACAAAGTGCTCTAGAAAGCCATTCTTAAACAAAAATGGTAAGAGATGAAACAGTTGCTGAACTGAATAATCACCCCACATTACCTACCATGGTTTTCCAGGAGTTTCTCTGAGTCCCACTGCCAGAGCTGACCCTCCCCAGAGCCTCCACCATCATCAGCAGCAAACATGAAATATCATTCCTACAGAAGCACCTGCCCTGGTGCCAGCCCCCTGGGGAGGGCATCTGACCAGTGGCACAAAGATGAAAGGTCCCAAGACTATCTCCATGATGTTCTGGCCTTTGCTGGCCTGTGTCCTATTTGGACCCCATGCCATTCCCCAGAGGATTTGAAACAGTAAGAAAACAGATATGATGGAGTTCTACTCAGCAATTAGAAACAATGATATTGCAGCCTTTGAAGGAAAATCGATGGCTATGGAAGAAATCATGCTAAGTGAAATCAGCACAACCCAGAGAACCAAGGGTCAAATGTTTGCACTCATCTGTGGAGGCTGGAGCTAGACCCTGGCCATTGAGAAAGGAGGTCAATTCTCATGCTTTAAATTCGGAAAAGGTGTAATGTCAAACAACCTAAGGCATTTGTAGAAATGTATTGGGAGGGGGGGAGGGATAAGGGTAATTGGGGGGCTCTTGGGTGTAAATCTAATTTTCAGAATTTATATATGTATTATATTGTTTCATTAGAAGCATGTTTGATTGTTCAACAAATAAATTTCTTAATTAAAAAAAGAAAACAGATATGATACTCCATTGAGCAAATCTAGATAGAAGCTAGAGATAAGCTCAAGTTTCAAAAGTATGTACTATGGATGCCCATAGAGTCATTAAAAAACAGATTGTGGGGGCTAAAGCAGTGGTTCAGTGGTTACAGCTCTTGCCTGGCATGCTCAAGGATGCAGATTCAAACCCCAGCACCACGTCCACAACAAAAGCCACAGAAAAACCAATAAAATTGATTGTCTCTTTCTCTCTGTTTAAAAAAAAAACAGATTATAATTTGACCCTGAGCTTCCTAGGGGCCAATACAAAAAGGGGGAAACCCTCCACTGTGGTGCAGGGTTGGAGGAACGTGGCTTGGCATTCTTGCCTGGGCAGCCTGAGAAACTTCCGGCTTCATGATGTGGATTTCCTGAGGTGCATTAGGAGCCTTCATGAGCTATGTGGTGTTCCTGGCTTGGGCACTGGGCACAGGGCCCAGCCAGGGAACAGGCTGGCTGGGGGGTCCCATTCCCCCACCTAGGAAACCCGCTGTGTCTCCAAGGAGCTCAGGGCCTGGCATGGTGCCTGGCGTCACCTGTTGCGGGAGGCTGGCTGAGGTCGCAACCGGGAAGGTTGCGGTTCGTTGCTGGGAGGCGTGATCCATTCGCCCTGTGTGTAATTTAGCATCATTGTTTCATCAGCCACAAAATCCAAATGGAAAAACAGACATAAATACTCTTGCCCAGGGAACTGCTGGACAGTTCACAGGGCCCAGAGGAGGCAAGTGTGGGCGCTGCATGGCTTGGAATCGTCCTTGGGGCCAGAGCCGCCCCACCCAGCTCAGAAGCTGAGCCTGGCCTGGCATCTGGGGCCAGCAGCAGGGAAAGGGAGGCCAGCCCTGCTGGGGAGGGGCTGCAGGTCTGCCCTTAGTGTCCCTGGGAGGCTGAGGAAGAATCCACGGCCTGACAAACCAATTCTGGTTTCTTAACCAGTCCAGTGCAGGCCTCAGGCCTCCCTGCCAGACAAAGGGATGGATGGCCCCTGGGTGGGTGATCCAGGATGCAGGGGCACGTTGACCTTAGGTGGCAAGTCCTAAAGAAGGAAGCCCATGCTCTGCCCCAAACCAATTGCGGGGGCCCTAGGAACTCCTTCTCCTTCTCTGGGCCTCAGTTTCCCCTTCTTGCTGTTGTGAAGCAGGAACCAGGCACCTCCAGCTGTGCAAACTAAAGTGGGGGGAGGGGTCCACAAGGGTTGCCCAGAGTAACAGTGACAGTGACAACAGCAGCAGTGAAAGGCACCGGCTGCTCCTGGACCAGTGCTGTGTGTTTGCGACTGTTGTGTGACACCCACACCCCGCCAGACTTGTTTTCCAACGGCGTTTTGTTAGGCAGACCGACCGCGTTCCCGCGAGCATGCCAGCCTCTCCTCTCTTTCCCTGCCAACCTCAGGGGTGGCACTGCGGCTTCCAAAATCTCATTACCGCCACCATTTCCCGTCCTCCGCAGCTCCCTCCTCCCCTGCCCTCTCTCTCCTTTTGGAGGATAAATTTCTGTAGCAGCCAATTACAGCCGTTTGATGTGCGTAATGATGAAGCCGTGGAAATTGGAATTGACACCTCGGAGGATCACGGAGGGGGAAAAAATGCACCATACATGAATCAAGCATTTTCTTAGAGTTTTCTCCCATTGACAACGATTTGCAGGGGCCCGGGCTCGGCCGAGGGCGGCGGGGGGCGCGCCTGGGCTGGGGGGGAGCTCAGGGCCAGCCGCGCCTGCTCCTAAGCACCGATCAATTACAGCTCAGACAAGCTGGTGTCACTTGTGATTCACAATGTCAATTTCATGCTCGTGGTAACCATTTAAGAAAGAGCTGGGCCGGTTTTACATTTGATAAGAAATCAGCAGCGTTTGTGTTTGTAAAAAGACCGATCACAGAGTGTGACAGGTCCCAGAGATTGCCAGGCAGCGTCAACGGCCCGTCTGGAGTCTGTCAGGGACCCACAAGTATTTATTTGAAATGGGTTCCCCCCCGGCTGCCCCCCTCAAGCCCGGACGTGAAAATAAACTGTCAGTCTCTATTTACAGCTGTACAAGCTGGAAATACAGAGGATTTTAGGTTAAATTGTCAGTTAACAGAATTCAAAATAGAAAAAAGAAATGGGCCTCGCTGCTTTTATTGCCCGTTTTGATAGGGAAAGTCATCCGCGTGTTTGGAGGGTGGAAGGGGCCCTCGGGGAGGGATGACAGGCCTAGAGGGGGCCCAGGAAGGACTTGCCAGCATTAGAGAGAATCAGAGCGATATTAGGGCTAATTAGACCGGAGACGGGAGCTAATGGAGCCCATGTCCTGGCCTGCACCCCGCTCCCTGCCAATTTGCCGATTTAGTGTCTTCTTGAGCGTGGGCATGGCTAATCCAGCCAGGACAACCTTGGACACACTAACTTCTGCTAAGAAGGTGGGAACAGTCAGACTCAGGGTCCAGACAGGGGCTCTGCCCCCACAGAAGGGTGACCAGGGCCCCAGGTGGGTGTCCTACCCCCTGCCAGATCTTCAAGGGAAACAGGGACAGAAGGGTCCCTGCCCCAGCTCAGGGTGGACATGAAGCCTTGAGGGGGGCCGTTTGGGCTCCCTCTCCTTGAAGATAGAGTAGAAGCCCAGCTCTGGGGCCGTGCTAGGAGACCCATGACTTCTTGCCTTCCTCCTCCATGCCCTGTCTACGTAGCCGGCTCCACAATTTGCCATATTTAATTACTGGGGCCGTGCCTGGCTGGATGCGGGTGTAGATGGGGCCCCATGAGGCCCTGGCAATGGGACAAGGAGGCGGGCTTCTGCAGGCATCTCCAGGGCAACCGGAGGACAAGCGTCTGACTTCTCTGGGTTTCCATGAAGGGAGGGTCCTTGGCGGGAGCCTGGTGGGCAGAAGCTGACGGAGCTCGCGATTCAGGGCAGAGCAAAGAGGGGGTGGCCAGAGAGAAACTGCAGCGGAGAAGGCTGACCCCATCGAGGGCCTGGAAAGAGCCTGGGCTGGGGAGTCAGCAGCACACACAATCCTCAGAGCCTCAGTTTTCTCAGCTGTAAAATGGGGTGAGAGGGCTGGGGATGTGGCTCGGTGATAGTGCCTACCTGGCATGCTTAAGCCCTGGGTTCGATCCCCAGTACCATAAAAATAAAATAAAATAAAATGGAGGTGAGAGAAGTGTGCACCCCACGGGTGGACATGTGTCTCATATGAGCCACTGTTAGTGCCCGGCTAGCAGCAGGTGCTGATGAATGAGGCCTCACTGGGCAGGGAGGGAACCGGGTCCCCCTAGAGCAGGCACAGCACAGAGGAGGCAGTCCAGCCACGTCACCACAGTCAGGCCTGGGGACACCACAGGAGGACCTGCCAGGCCCTGCTGATGTCCACAGGAGTGTATTTGCCACCTCCTCTTAACAGGCTGGCTTCAGCCCTTCAGCCTCTCCCTGCCGGGTACTGTGAGAAGGTGGCTTCCCAGCAGGCTAGCCAAGTGGTCCAGAGGCTGGCCCAGGGCTCTGAGTCTGGGGCACTTCTGAATCTCCATCTGCTGTGCAGATTCTACAGAGGCCGCCAGTTGCCCGGGCACTGAGAAGGCCATTCCTTGGGAAGGGGAGGGAGCCAAGGCAGGGCGGGGTTTGAGGGAGACAAAGTTGCAGCAGATGGAAAGCAAAGCCAGGCCACGAGCCTGGCCACGTGGCCTCCCCTGAGGCAGGCTGGGCAGGCAGCCCATGTTCCCCACTGCCCGGAGAGGAAAGATGGGGTAGGCCTGGGCTTCTCCGCCTGGACCAACCAACTACCCATGATGTGCAACTACTACCACCATCGTCGCAGTTTGCAAACAGACAACATCCGCGTCATTCATTTTCCCACGTGCCTAGAGGCCTGTCAGGCGGGGGAGGCAACTGAGGCCCAGGGAGACTGGGGACCCCAGGCAAAGGCTAGCCAGGGCTCAGGTGTCTCCTGCTGCAGGGCCGTCCCCGCTGCCCCTGCCGGGCCTGGAGCAACCAGAAAGAAGCCAGTTCCCTTGAAGTCACACTGGAAGTCATGGAACTGCCCAGAGAGAAGCCAGGGAGGAGCTGGCCTCAGAGAGTGGGAGAGCTGAGAGATGGTGCCAGGGGCCTGCACTGGCCCCTGCCCACCACTCAGATATTCTTTGCCACAAACTCCTCAGAGCTGTGTCGTTGCTGCCTCCCTCTCTGCTACTGGGAGCTCCCCTTGCCCAGCAAGTAACCACCACACTGGCATGCTGATCCTCGCATCTCAGCTTCTCTTTTTTTTATTATTTTTGTTTTGGGGTACCAAGGATTAAACAGGAGTGCTTAACCACTGAGCCACATCCCCCGTCCTTTTTTTTTCCCGTTTTTATAAGAGAAAGTGACAGTGAGAGAGAAAGAGAGAATCAATTTTATTTAGTTTTTCATGTGGCTTTCATTGCTGTGACACTTTGTTGTGTACATGGTGCTAGGGTTTGAACTCACATCCTTACGCATGCCAGGCAAGCCCTATAACCACCAAGCCACCTCTCCAGCCCCCACTTGTTTTATTTTTTATTTTAAGGCAGGATCTCACTAAATTGCTTAGGGCCTTGCTAATTTGCTAAGGCTGGCCTCAAACTTGTGATCCTCCTGTCCCAGCCTCCCAAGTCATTGGGCTTACAGGCATGCATCACCACACCAGGTTCATGTTCTTTATTTTCAATTTAAACTCAAAACTAGAATCATCATTTAGAGTTTCTCCCATTAAGGGTGACTTTGTTGCTGAATACGGAGGACTGAGTGTCTTAGTGGGTCATGCTCCAGTGACATACATACCAGGCCTTGAAGACATCACACAAGATAGGATGTGAAAATACCACTCTGGCACTGCGTGCTGCTGATGTGTGGAAGTGGAAACATTTTTGATGTGTTCAGTTAAATAAAATGTGTTATTAAGGTGATTTTCACCTGTTCCTTCTTGTTTTTCTAATGTGGCCACCAGAAAAGAAATAATTCCCAAGCAGCTTGTGTCCACTGGACAGCACTGAGGTACCCTGTCAAACCCTGTCTTTCCTCAAAGTCCCTCCCAGTTTTCATCCTCCATAATGGCCACCCCCTTCCCTCCCTTTCCCCAGTACCTCTTCCTCCTGGCAACCCCAGTAATTCTTTTAAAATGTCCATTTGTAGCCAAGCACAGCAATGCACACCTGTAATCCCAGCGGCTGTGGAGGCTGAGGCAGGAGGATTGCAAGTTCAAAGCCAGCCTCAGCCACTTAGCGAGGCCCTAAGCAACTTAGCAAGACCCTGTCTCAAAATAAAATATAAAAAGGGCTGGGGATGGTAGTAAAGCAGCTTGGGTTCATTCCCCACTGCCAAAATAAATAAATAATGAGATATCAATTTATTCACACCACCACTGTCCAATGTCCCCCTGAGATGCCAGTCACACTCAGCTCAGGTCTCCTTCCCCAGGGCCGACGTGCTCGCCTCCACTTTCCTCCTTGCCTCCTCCATCTCCGTGCATGGGCCCTTTGCTGATTCCAAGAACTCACAGCTCCCCCTGACCTCAGGGCCTTTGCACCTGTATTCTCTCTGCCTCATCCTCCCCTCCCTGTCCTCTCTGTTCCCGTCTAACATCCATTTGACTCTGCTCAGTGTTGCCTCCCAAGAGCCCTCTGACCCTGCACCCACTTCTTGCAGTCCTGGTCTTGCCTGCCACCCCCATCCTCTTTGCACACTGAGTCCCCACAAGCATCACTGCTTGTCCACCCTGCTTACCACGGCTTCCTGGAGCCTAGGACGTGGCCTCAAACATGTTTGGTGAATGCCTAAAAAGCCACATCCCACCACGCGTGGCCACAGGTAGAATGAAGCCACCATGTGGGTCACATGGGGAGAACTGGGAAAGTGGCTGGGCCACCATGTGGGTCACATGGGGAGAACTGGGAAAGTGGCTGGGCTGTGGGGGCCAGGGGGCCTGGCTGAGCTGGGATCGGGGTGGCGGATGCCGTGCTGGGATCCCTGAGAGGCTGTGACTGTGGTCAGGGAGGCAGGGCTGGGAGCGTTGAGGCGGCTACACTGGAGATCCCAGCTGGAGGCAAGGGGTGAGCCAGACCCCCAGCCATGCTGCCCTGCATCTGCCTCAGAAGTCCCTGCCCTCTCCAGAGAGGCACAGAGGACCTGAGTCCCCCAGGTCCCCTGGGCAGGAGCACTTGCCAAGTCAGGGCAGGTGGACACGATGGGTCCTGCTTCAGGACCCAGCCTTCTCCTGACCCCTCCAGAGGCCGTTGCCCTGCAGGACCCCCACCCTCAGAAAAGCCCCAGAGGCCCCAGGGGCAGGCAGGAGCTGAGGCTCTCACCTCCTTCAAAAGCTTTGTGGGGTCTAAGTGTGGCTTATCGATTTGTTAAGAGCTTTTGCACTTCCCCTCAATGGGAAATATGGTTCTCTCGCCCGCCTAGCCGGGAC
>PVKS010033971.1:8167-21443 GCA_004027875.1 Aplodontia rufa | reverse complement strand
CAACTCAGTGGGGACTTACAGAAAAGCTGAGCATTAATGCAGAGCCCCAGAGGCCCCCACGGCCTCGGCTGAATCTCCCCTAACGAGCACCCAGTTAAGAGCCATTACTCACGCATCACAAGTAGCCCTTGGTGAGCACCAGGCCTCCCTCTTGCACGCTCCGTGGGTTAGAGGGTTCTACAACCCACCTCTAATCAGGACATTAGCCGTGGAGCCCAGTAGCCCCTGCCCAGTGCCAGGATCCACCTTTAGTTAGACGGGGACAGGTCGGGAGGGGCCCGGGAAGGCTGGGTCGGTGGCTTGCGTCTTGCGCAGTTCCGCGGGTCCCTTGGGTCAGAAGGCCTTGCGCCCCGAGGTCCTGCGCTTGGCCGAGTGCTCTGCTCTTGCCACTTTGGATTCTTGTTCAGTTGGAACACGGGGTCCTGCATTTGAAGTTGGCATGGGGCTCAGCAGATTACTATTTGAGGCATTGACACTGGGAAGAGGGGTCGCTGGGAAAGCCAGAGTGCTGGAAGCTCCAGGAATGGGGGCCACGGGGAGTCACCGCCCAGCATGAAGTAGGCCAATCTCCAGCAACCCGTAGCCTCTCCTGTAGACCAGCCAACGTCACCCCACACAGGCCCAATTCCACCACGAGTATCCACCACCAGGGGCATTCCTTAGCTGGAAAGCAGGAGCCAGAAGGCAGGTGCCAGCTGGGCCACCAGGGGCTGCATGCCTTGGAGTCTGTGCTCCCTCCAGGGTGAGTTTTGAGGGCTCAGAGGCATGCTGCCCTGCACCTCGGAGGCCCCACCCGGCACCCGCCACAAGGCCGGACAACAGAGCTGCAGTGGGGTGGGTCTACAGAGCAAGCAGGAGTTTGTAAACAGCAGGCTCATTTTATGACTGGGTAATAAAATTTCATTCCCTTTTTAAACAAGCCCTCAGGCGCTGGCTGGCAGGGAGAGGCAGGCCTACTCTCCTTTGCATTTCCATCCCTCTCCTTGGGGTTCTCAGGACGAGGGAGGCCAGTCTTTCCTGCTGGCCCTGAACGTAGGCTGGAAGCCACCATACGCACCTGGCAGTCACTAAACTTGGCAGGTTGGGACGGAGGAGCCCTGGCCATTATGGCCCTGAATGATCTCAGCTGTGAAGGCTGAGTCACACCATAGACAAAAAGAGCAGTCTGGTCTTTGTCCTGGGTCCCCTGAGTGTCAGGGTCTCTGTTGCTCACAGAGGGTCCTGGAGTCACCCCTGAGTTTATACAAACAAGGAGACAGAGGCTGCAGAGACGAATCCTGAGATTAGAGGGTGGGGTCAGAGCCACGGGACACAGCCTTGTGAGCACGGTGCCATCACTCCCTCAACCACCTGAGTCACTAACCCCGCAAGGCTGAACACTGAGGCTCAGGTGACCCTCAGCGGGCGGATGAGTCCATGTCCTGGGAGGTGATGCGACTGGCTCGGGACCCTCCCAGGCCCCCTTCCCCAGGCCCTCTTCATTTGACCTTGATCTGAATCTTTTATGATGAAACTGAAGTTGCCCAGTACCGCCCTGAGCTCTGATCTGTTCTTGCTAAGGGAACAGGAGGTGACTGGGGACCAGCGTGCGACTGACACTGGGGTGGACAGTCTTCTTGGGGGCCATTCCTAGTCCAGGCAGCTGGAGTCGGGGCTGCCATGCAGTATTGCAGAGGTGAGCAGCCAGGAGGGAGCCCGCAACGCGAGGCTGCACCCAGCCAGCACTGGAGGTGATGCGGGCCTCGGGGACTTCTCCTGCTCTCCACGGCCAACCTCAGAGGAGCAGGCCTTCGGAATGCTGCCCCTTGTGCCCCAGGCATTAGCAGGTGACCTCAGAGGAGCAGGCCTTCGGAATGCTGCCCGTGTGCCCCAGGCATTAGCAGGTGAGTCCGCACCCAGGACCTTGTTTAGATTGTTTCTGCATAGCCCCTGGGCCATTCCCTGCTGCATGCCACGTGCCACAAGGGAATGGCTTGTGTATGCTCAGAAGCAAACAGTGGCTCTTTCTGAGGCCAGCTGGGCGCCGCTGTGTCCTCTGGGTGAGGCCGTGTTGGAGATTTCCTGCCTGGCCTTGCTGGCCAAAACTCACCTTGAGATTGGGTGGCCACAGTGATTCCACTAAGAGGTGCTGCAGCTCCAGAGCCCTGTGTGGCTGCTCTCTCCCTCTCCTCTCCCACCCTCTGCTCCTGCCGGGTTACCTGCAACAAGCAGACCCCCTCAGATGCCAGTATCTTGGCTAGCCCTCCCCAACCTCTAGACAGTGAACCAACACATTCCGTTCTTCAGAAATGATGCAGGCGACTGGCACGGTGGCGCATCTGTGATTCCAGCAACTTGGGAGGCCAAGGCAGGAGGATCGCAAGTTCAAGACCAGCCACAGCAGCCTAGCAAGACCCTGTCTCAAAAATGAAAAAAAAAAAAATAGAAAGGGCTGGGGATGTGGTTCACTGGTTAAATCCCTGATACAAGAAAGAAAGAAAGAAAGAAAGAAAGAAAGAAAGAAAGAAAGAAAGAAAGAAAGAAAGAAAGAAAGAAAGAAAGAAAGGGTGCAGGGCTGTGACATTCTTTTATAGCCACTTGAGATGGACTCAGATCCCTGCCCACCCTCCTTGGCCACACCCATGTCTGCGTGCTGACCACCGTGTCCAGGCTACTCTGGCCTGGCTCCAGAAGGGCTCTGGGTGAGAGGCCTGGACTGGAGGAGGGAGGTGGAAGAGTTGTCCCTGCTGTGACTCAGGGGCACCCCCCTATAGGCTGAGCCCTGGCCAGATGGCCACCTTCTAACTACTCCCCGCCCCAGAGCCAGGGGAGGGAAGGCTCTCTGCAGTGCTGGCCATGTCTGTGAGGTGCCACCATGACTTGCAGGTGCCTGGAACCCTGCCCACACCTTCACAAGTGAACCCTGCAGACACCCAGTGGGACCTCGACCCCCCAGACACTACCAGGCTTCCGCTGGACAGGTGTTCTGAAGCAGCCCGACCTGCTGCCAGTGCTGCTCAGACCTACATGATGTGGGGTCCCTCCCTGTGTGCTCCCTGAGCAGGGAGGAGGGTGTCACCCGAGCTGGTGCTGAGCAGGGAGGAGCGAAGGCCAGTGCCAGGTCAGAGCCCACTGGCCCTGCACAGCCGTAAGGTGTGGGACACGTCGTTCTCATTTCCAAGCCTCGGTTTCCTCACCTGCATCCTCACTCTTTACAGACGTGTTCTTCAGCTTAAAAAATGCCTGGAAACGACTAGCCTAGAAGATTCTAATGTTCCCATCCAGCCCTGGGATTTTTAAGCCTGAAGTCAACCTCATCTTCCTCAGCACTGTGACCAGGGAGGCTCTGGTTCCAAGAATTAATGGGAAACTGATGGCTGAAGTCCGGCCTCTGCTAGGCTCCCAGCCACTGCCAATCTACCACGAGCAGGAAACTGGCTTCCCTCCATGTCCAGTCCATCCTTGACACCTTCTGACAGCCTTCCTACCCACCCTGCCTAGCAAAGGAAAGGAGGGGGAAGCTTTAGATCACTTGCATAAAATGCAAACCAGTCCCACGGCAGTGCTACGCAGCTGCACCGGCTGATTTGGGAGCTTCGTGCAGCCCAGACGCAGCTGAGCACATGGGCAGCCCTGGGAAATGGGGGACAGATGTTTGCTGCTGGAGGGAAACACAGAGCAGAAACCAAGGGTTCAAAGCCCGGTTCCCCCGTTTAATTACAAGTTGCCTAATACTACAGAAGCTTTCTTTGTAATCTGGAGAACCAGAGTTATAATAATAGCAACTGGATAGAGTCATTGTGAGTGGAGAGTGAAACGCTGAGATGCCACATTCAGCACATGCCTGGACCGTGGAAATCACCCGAACTAGCTTTTACGGTCATTATCATCACCCGGTGGTCGTTGACCCGATGCTGAGCTGAGAACCCTCCGAGTCTTTCACTCCCGGCCTCCCCTTTCCGGTCCTCGGTGACGGCATGTGCTGTAGGCCTGCTGTGTTTGGCAGTGCTGTGGCCTGGTAGATGAACCTGCAATGGTGGGAGGGAAAATGCAGGGCCTGCCCAGTGACCCCCGCAGCCCTGAGTGTGGGTCTCACTGTCTCAGGAACGGCAGGCATGTACTTCCTGATTGCAAAGCCTCCGCCCTGGCGTGGGCGACCCACCCAGGGGCCAAGAAGCTCCCCTTCACTGTTGGGGATGGGAGTGTGGACGTGTGAGCCTCCTGGAGACTTTCAAATGCAGACAGAGGGGTGCCACTGAATCCATGCAGCTGGGAGCACGCCATGTGTAAGGGCCCAGCGGAGCCTTGTGCAGCCAGGGAGTGGGCCCCGGAGCCCAGTTGCCTGCAGCCCATTTTGCCAGGAGGCAAGTCACTGTGAATGACACTGGGTGACTTTGGTTTTGCAAGTTTTTACAGCTGTGGGTGACCTTCGTGACGTTCCTCTTTCTCCTGTGGTTTGAGTTGCTGAGCCTCCACCTCCTCAAGCTGTGCACAGGATTCTCTCTCTGGACACGGGGCTTCTGTCCTCAGCCCTCAGCGCCTCCGCTGACCTCTGAGAAGAGAAGACAAACCCTCTCCTGCCTCCTCTCCCTCCAACCCATTCTTTTGCAAGCAGCATCCATCAGGGAGCTGGCTCCTTCCCTCTGGATCTGAATGCCCCACCCCGGCAGGAAAGGCTGATTTCCTCCTCGCTGAAGCGGGGAAAGGCCCTAGACAAGGTCCTGAGTGAGCTCTGCCACTCGTGTACCAAACACACTGTCTTCCTACAATGTCAGAAATTACTGAGGGACAGTAAATTCACAGGCCACGCCATGTTCACCAGCAGTGGTTCACCAAGTACTCGTGGGTCACGGGGTCACCGGGCACTCAGAAGCCAGAGCCCGGTAATCACACGTTTTTTATTCCAATCCTAATTCTAACATCTGTAACACTCAAGCCGCACATCAAACATCACATGATGATGTATATATACATAGGTCACATGATTGATGTCAACATGCACAGGTCACACGCGATGTATGCATGCTCAGGTCACACGGTGATGTACACGTGCTCAGGTCACATGTGATGTACATGTGCTCAGGTCACATGTGACACACACATGCTCAGGTCACACAGTGATGTACATGTGCTCAGGTCACATGTGATGTACACATGCACAGGTTACACGGTGATGTACATGTGCACAGTTCACATGTGATGTACACGTGCTCAGGTCACACGGTGGATTGCATCTGCTGAGGTTGATAAGCTCCCATGTCTGCTGTTCCTGATATGACCTGGAGTGTCCACGTGCTACTGATTGGAGTTGGCATGTATAGGTGGTTGATCAATTTGTGCCTTAAGGTTGTGGTGGGCAGATGGTAGTTGGTTACTTATACAAAGAGTTGTCCTACCTTGGGTTGGAGCAGTGGCTCAGTGGTTATGGCGCTTGCCTGATAAGCATGAGTATGTGAGTTCAAACCCCAGCATCACGTACACAAAGAAGTCTTGGAGCAACAAAGGCCAAATAAAAATTGTTTCTCCCCCCCTCACTGTCCCTCTTTCTTAAAAAAAGAAAAGAGTTGTCCTACTTTGGTGCTTATATTTGAAATGGAGGAGGCTGGAATGGTGGCTCAGCAGTTACAGTGCTTGCTTGGCATGAATGAGTATGCGAGTTCGAACCCCAGCACCATGTACACAACAATGTCTCAGAGCAATGAAAGTCATAAAAAACTAAATAAAATAAATAGAATTGTTTCTTTCTTTCTCTCTCTCTCTCACTGTCCCTCTCTCTTAAAAAAAAATGGAGTAGTTTATGGCAAACTGCTTTATAAAACAGAGTAACTGAGGAGTAGGCACAGCCTGGAAACTGCTGTTAGAAATCATTATTTCTAACAATTTGGCGCCCAACATGGGGCTTACAGGATCACCCCCTGCCTTGAGGAGATGTGTCCCACTGCCTTGTTGTGGTGACCTTGGAGTGGGGCATGGAACTGTGAGCTTTCAGACTGACAAAGGACTCAAGATCTGAGGTGGATCAGAAGTGGATCAGCAATGCAGGGAGAGGGCCCAAGCAAGTATCACAGGGACCAGGAAACTTCACATGTGGACTAAAGAAAATCTCGGGGTTTGAGAGATTAGTACTTCCTTGGTGGTCAGGACATCCTGGAAGTTATGTGAGTGTGCCTGAGATGTGACTGGGACATGAAGTGAGTTCACAAACTCCTGATCCACGGGGCTGGTGGCCCAGGAGGGGAGCCAGCTGGAAATGGAGGAAGCAGCTGGGGGAGGGAGGTAAGGAACCTCCATGAAAGAGTTAAGTTCTAAGCTACAACTCTTGGGACTCAGGAACACAGGACCATACCTGGTGGGTGAAATGGGATGGGAAGTAAAATTCTACTCTAGAGAAAGAAGATGCCGGCAGGGGAAAAGACCAAAATTCCCCAGATAACCCTCTGGGCTACATGTTAAAATTTTGGAAAGATGGTCCTAGGAAAGACAGAAAAACGGCAGTTTTAGATCCCAGCCACTGGCTGTAGAACCTGAAAGACTGTTCACTCCTGTATTCTGCAATTCTGTTCTCCCTCGCGATAGATCACAGGAGGGGCCCTGCCTGCATTCTGCCTTGGGGCAATGCAGGTATTGGCCTAAAATGCTGGGGCACACCCAGGAACATTGGAGAACACCCCAATTCCTGCAGCTTCCCTCTTCTCTCCAGCTGGGCACCAGGAAGGAAAATGGAAAGATGGTTGGTTCATTTTTTTGAACTTCTGCATTTTTTGAGCTCATGGTTTTTATGCTGAAATTCACCTTTGATCATATATGTATTTTTTCAGTCTTTTTTTCCTAATGTAAGATGTATGTCTTTTCTGTCAAACTTGAAAGATTGTGATGTACAATCTACTACCTCCATTTTAGATCCCCCTCCCGCTTTGAAGGTAGTAACTCCCTCACCTGTGTCCACCCACCTCTTTCCAAGGACCCCTTCTGGGTAAGAACCGCAAGATCGAACCCCAGCACCACGTACACAACAAAGTTTCGGAGCAATGAAAGCCGCATGAAAAACTAAATAAAATTGATTCTCTTTCTCTCTCTTTCACTGTCCCTATCTCTTAAAAAAAAAAAAAGATTACTAGTCCAAATGCTTTTCTAGGTGGTCAATCAATAGAATGTTGGTTTCTATAAATGCTATAAATGTTTCCAGATAAGTAAAGTATTTTGTATTTTGTGTAGTAAAGTAAGCAAGCTATAGAGTATATAAGTAAGTTGCAGAAGATTTGTGGAGGGTAAATCTAAATGGTCTGTGTGTGTGACTAAGTTAAATATAATTGGCACATCAGTTTTTGTTGCTCCTAAGGTCAAATATTAATGAACTGCTATAATAAGGGCTTCTTTATTATTATTATTATTAGTTTGACATAGACTTACATATTGTTGTTGTTACATAATATTGTATATATGGATAGTGACATAGTGAGATAGTAAGTTAAGGCTGATCCTAGACCAGGATCTACCCCCTTCATCCATTCCCTGAGCTCTTGTCTCCTCTGTAATCCCACCATACTACAGGTGAAATGAACATACACATGTATAATAATTGTTGACATTTCTGAGGTTCTCTGCCTGCCTGTGTATAGCTAGGCTTCCAATGGGAGTTGAGTATTCCTTGTTGTATTGGTAACCCCCTAGTCCATCCCTCCCTACCCTCCCTGCCTTCCTTCCTTCTCCCCCTACCTTCTCCCCCCACCTTCCTAGGTATGGTTTACCCAGCTTATGTTGGATTTTCAACTATGGTGAGTTTATTACTTAAACTCAGCTGACTATCATCCTGTAGAAGGTTTTACTCTAGCTTCCACATATGAGAGGAAACATTTGGCCTTTAAGTCTCTGAGTTTGGGGTATTCACTCAGCAGAATTTTTTCCTTTTCTATCCATTTGGCTGCAAAGGCATGATATTGTTCTCTCTAATGGTGGAGTAGAACTCCACTGTGTATATATACTACAATTTTTGAGTCCATTCATCCAGTGAGGGGCATCTAGGTTGGTTCCATAGTTTAGCTATTATAAACTGAACTGCTATAAACATTGATGTAGCTGTGTCTCTGTAGTTGCTGATTCTAGTTCTTTTGGGAAAATACCCAGGAGTGGGATATCTGGGTCTTAAGGTGGTTCCAGTCTTAGTTTTTTGAGGAGTCTCCACATGGCTTTCCAGAGTGGCTGTACAAGTTTGCAGTCCCACCAGCAATGTGTTAGCATTCCTTTCTCCACAAAACCCCTCCAGCATCTGTTATTGTTCATGTTCTTCATTTTTGCTACTCTGACTGGAGTGAGGTGGAATCTCAGTGAAGTTTTGATTTGCATTTCTCTGATTGCTGGTGTTGTAGAATACTTTCTCATATAGTTATTGGCTTTCTGGATGTCCTGTGTCGAGAAGTTTCTGTTTAGTTCCTTAGCCCACTTACTGACTGGATTATTGGTGGTTTTGGTGTTCAAATTTTTTAATTCTTTGTATATTCTGGATATGTGTCAGAGGCACAGTATGAAATGCTTTTCTCCTATTCTGCAGGTTCTCTTTTGATGCTCTTGGCTAAATCTTTAGCTAAGCAGAAACTTTTCAGTTTAATGGCATCCCACTCATTCATTCTTGGCTTTAATTCTTGAGCCAACAATATAAGGACATCAGTGTAATTGTGATTGTATCTCAGGCCTCTTTGTATATTAGGTGTGTTCATGTCCTTCAGGTATAAAAATCTTTTGAGTTATAAAACTTAGGAGAGCACTTTACCTAGCTGGTAGTTCCAAACTAAAGTTGTCTGCAGTGATAATCTGTTTTCAGACTTAATGTTTAGAAACAACAAATTTGGTTGGGTATCTATCTATGTCATTTAATGTTTTGTGATTAGATATCCCATTATAACGTGTAATAAGGAGAGTCTGCCTGGCTTGAAAGTTGAAAGTGTGGAAACTTGTGTAGGTTCAAATATTGTGTTATTTGTCAAGAGCTCCCACCTTACCTGAGATGAGTCTCTGTCTCTCACCCTCCTCCATGTTAGGATGATTCCAATGGGGCTAAACTTGAGCTCATTTAAAGTCTCATTCAAATGATAGATTTCTGTTATAAAGATTTCTGTGATCTCAAAATAATCAAGAAATACAACACAAAATTAATTACTAAAGATATGTAAGATTGTAAAGAAGTTTTAAAAGAAAGTAAAATTTAGGACTCATGACTGAGCTGATAGATTTATGGAAATTTATGGAGGCAAAATAGGCACCAAAGTCATATTAATGTTATATAGAAATTACGTTTCTTGGTTCAGAGATATTTGGTCTTATTTATTTCATGTTGTATTTTCCTTTTAAAACTGTTGCCCGTTTATGTTTTACAGAAGTACTCCTTCAAGCAGAAAACCGAGTTAAACCATCACCTATAACACAGATGAAATATAATGCTATCTTCTAATATTCTTACCCTAATTAAATAAAAGGGATAATTATAAAACTGTATGCATTGAAATTAAAACCCAGTATTCCTACTACGAAAATTAGTGAAAGTGGCCTGCTGGATGTTTAAAACCAAAGCTTGAAGGTTAAAGTAAGGGAAATAAAAAGGCCAAGAAAAAGTGGCCACTATTTTAGCAATTGCCCTTTAAGGTCAGGCAGGACCCAGAGAACAGAGAGACACCTCTATAGACCCTGGACCCCTGTATCATCCAAACTCCAGATCAGAGGGTTCGTGAAGACCCTAGAGAACAGGAAAGCCAGCCCGTGTACATGCTGTGAAAAGGAGGGTCATTAGGAAGGGAGATGTTCCCAATGCTTCCCAGAGAAGCCACATGTGGTCAGCAAGACCCTGACCCATCCTGGCAGATGGCATTGACAGAGGAAATTAGAGGAACTAAAGGGCTTCTCATGAGTTCCCAAGAGTGACTCTCTGAGGAATCTTGGCTGACTCTTAACAGTAAATTGGAACTAGGTTAATTTTAACCAACTTGAACTTAAACACCTGGCAGGAGAGTTATAACCAGAGTACAGTCATTGTAAATATTTAAAAAACAACGGTTCTTTTGGTGTAATTTAAGATATATACTTGTGTCAGCTCCAACAAAAGTAATTGAGGCTGAAACTATAAAGAAAAGCTTCTTAGACAGGAGTGCCTAAGACACAAATGTGTTCTGAATCGACTTGAGACCTATCTGCGTTCTTTTTATTTTGGTAAGGTTAAAATGAACTGCTCCTGAGTCCCCCCTTATAGAATTTGCAATTCACCACTTCCAGCCTGGAGACCTGATTTTAAACAATATCCAGAAAGCAGCCAAGATTCAACTGAGCTGGAGAGTGCTCCTGATCACTGGGACGGCTATCCAAACTGCTAGAGGGGAGAACTCACTACCGTGGCTGATTTCCACCCCCAAAAGTTAATATGTCTAGGATAGAAGGCGATATCAAAGGGTATAACGAAAATGGTATCAAAGGCATAAAAAAGGAGGGGATTTCTGAGAAGTCTGATGGTCCATTTTCAGAATGTAGTCCTAACTTAAGGTTCACGTATAAAAGGAAGCCATCTCAGGTCAGGGACCATGTGCTCTGAGATAATCCATTTATCAGATATCCCATTACACCCATTGCTCTTTTCTGTTCCCACGCCACTTTTATATTAGCCAGTCATGCAGATTGCAGTCCTGAGCTCCTTCAGCCAGAGCAAAGGGGAGGATTGCATCAGGCTGGAGATAGCAGGTGGACTGGCTGCGCAGGAGCAATTACTCATCAGATCCCTCTGCGAGTGCACCTTCTGCAGAAGTAAAGTCTGTCTTGCTAACACTCCTAGGCATGTGTTTGGTTTTTTTACAGCACCTCAGGAGTTTTAATGATTTTATTTCTAACAACATCATGGAGTCACTCTAGGGTGGGCACAGCCTGAGAGCTGCTGTCTACACACCATGGAGTAACTCAGGGTGGGCGCAGCCCGAGAGCTGCTGTCTACACACCATGGAGTAACTCAGTGTGGGCGCAGCCCAAGAGCTGCTGTCTACACACCATGGAGTAACTCAGTGTGGGCGCAGCCCAAGAGCTGCTGTCTACACACCATGGAGTCACTCAGGGTGGGCGCAGCCTGAGAGCTGCTGTCTACACACCGTGGAGTCGCTTAGGGCACAGCCCGAGAGCTGCTATCCTATGCACCACAGGATCAGAGCACAGGGTGAAGCTCTCTCTCCCAAGTGAGCTGGCCCAGGCTGGTTTTCTCTGGTTTATCCTTCCCTCCTGTAACTCTTGCCCTGCTTCAGACCTGTATCAGTTCTCATGGGGACACTAATGAGCAAGCACATGTATAAAATAAGAAAAAGAACGCTGGACTTAGAGCCAGGTGCCTGGGTGGTAGCTCTGGCCTGGTCCCTTGCTGTCTGCTAGCACGTGGGCAGGTATCTACCAAAATCACACAGCAAAAGAAATGAGTCAAATCCCAGTACTGTCTGTGGGGTGGTGAACAATGAGGCTTTCTCCCACAGAGGGCGGTCACATTGCCAGGAAATGCAGTATCGACCACTGGGTCCCCTGAGGCCTCCCAGGAGCCTGCTGCCATTGTTGTTCCTGCACCCGCTCCTGATCTGCTTCCTGGTTCTGAAGATCCCACTTTCCAGGTGGCAACGGTGCTGGCCCAGCCTCCTGAGAAAGCTTTCAAGGCCACATTCCTGCTTGGAGCCCCACCAGCCACCCCAGAGGCTTTCCTCTGAGGTCCAGCCAAGAGAACCCAGGATTCCAAGGACTCCTCCACGTGGGACCAGCAGTCACTTCCTCCAGCCGGGGTCAGTCCCTCCCATCCCATCCCCCCACGAACAGACTCTCTGTCAGGCCAGTTTCTGTTAAGAAAATATTGATGCAGCTTCATGACACATCCCAAGAGGACAAGGGTCCAGACCAGTAGGCCCTCGAGTCACAGAGAATCCTGTTTGTGTTTGCAGGGGTGAAACTGAGTTTATAGCAGTGAAAATCCAGAATTCGGACGAGCTGGTCACAGGGCGACCTCTTCATAGTTGTACATTTCCAGCTTCGGTCAACCTTTCGGCATAAACAAACTTTAGCAAATCCCATGTTGCCATTTGGCTTAGTCTATTCCCCTCGGAACGTAATAAGCCTTTCCTGGGTATAGCCCACAGTTAGCCTCGCTGTGGTTCCGATTCAGCAAATGACAGTCATTTCCCATGACGCTGCCATCATCCTCTTCCTATGAGTGCATTGATTGTTTTGTTTGTTTGTTTCTTGAGTACCAGGGATTGAACCCAAGGACACTCTATCTCTACCACAGAGCCACATCTCTGGCGCTTTTTTTATTTTAAGAGAGAGGGACAGTGAAAAAGAGGGGGGGGGAGAGAGAATCCATTTTATTTAGTTTTTCATGTGGCTTCGTTGCTCTGAGACATTGTTGTGTGTGTGGTGCTGGGGTTTGAGCTCATGCACTCGCGCAAGCCAGGCAAGCGCCGTAACCGCTGAGGCACCTCTCCAGCCCTCCCTCACCCTTTTTATGTTTTATTTTGAGACAGGATCTGGGTAAGTTGTGGAGGCTGATCTCAAACTTGTGATCTTCCTGCCTCAGCCGTTTGAGTCATTGGGATCACAGGTGTGCGCCACCACACCTGGTTCCTGAGGTCATTTTGATGTGGTCTTTGCACAGCTTAGAAATTCAAGCTGATTCTAACATCTTTGAAGAAAGTGACACAAAATGAGCCAAAGTTAAACAACAGCTTATGACTCAGGAATTTCACCTCTGGGCATTTATGCCTTAGACAAACGAACATTTGTATCCAGCCCCACACAATGATTTATCCATAAATGTTCATAGTAGCTGTATTCTTAACAATCAGACTCCGGAAAAATCCAAATGCCCCTCAACAGATAAATGGATAAGCAAATCATGGAGAATATAGTGAAAAGAAGGGGCAGCCAGTACAGGCAATGGCAGAGGGAGCCATGGACAAGCAGAGGGAGGAGCACAGACGCTGCCCACCCTGCGATGCCCTCAAGAAAACACAAAACACCCAAATCAGGCCAGCCAGGCGTGGGAGGGGCCGGGGAACTCTGAGGTCTGGAAGGGAGTGGGGTCACGGTGCGTGCGCAAGCTCATTTAAACACTGCCCTTCTGGCTGCCTCTGCACCACGTGTAAGTGTTGCATCTGGACAAAAGTCATGTTAACTAGGAGATTCAAAGCCGCAAGAGCAAACGGGAGATCTGCGTCTTGGATGCCAGCAGGGACACCAGAGACCCTGGAGCTGGAGCACCGGTGGGCAAAACCTGGTGGGCAGTGTCCAGGAGCACTGG
>PVKS010033970.1:0-21283 GCA_004027875.1 Aplodontia rufa | reverse complement strand
GAAACCTCTAGACTGTAGAGAAAGAGGAAAGTAAAAGCCACAAGTTGCCCCAAAGTGCACAGTTTTTGTTTTCTGATATGTTAAGGACAATGTATTTAGATATTTTGTATTTTATTGTACAATCATCTTAAAACTTTCTCACATAACATGTAATGTGGTTTGGATCTAAAATGTCTCCCAAAGACACATCTGTGAAAGACTTGTTGCTCAGCTTTATGAGATTAGGAATTGGTGGAAGCTTTAAGAGGTTGGGTCATTAGAGACTGCTCCTTGAAAGGAGTGGTAAGAATTCAGACTGTGCTCTGTTTCCTGACCCCCATGAGGTGAGTAGCTTGCACTATTATGTGTGCTGTCTTCCCACAGTTCAAAAGCAACAGGGCTAGCCAACCATGGGCAAAAACCTCTAAAACAATAAGCAGATTATCTACATTATTTGATACAGCCTTGGAAAGCTGACTAAAGAAACATGTTTCCTATGTGTATATTTGAAGAAATTTGAGCAAGCTTAAAAAGTACCACTAGAGTGGTAGTTTTCATACTGTGTTTGATAAGGCTATGGAGTGTTCTACATAATAGTTTAGGGATAGTAGCTGTTTTCACCTGCACTATCTGCATTTCATGCTGGACTCTTTTTCTCCCTAAACAAGAATTTACTTGACAGATTTTTAACTTCTCAGTAAATACCTGATGTATTCTGATAAATATATATATGTCATATATATGACATATATATATATAAATCATATGTATACGTGTGTGTGTGTGTGTGTGTGTGTGTGTATTTATCCCATTAAGTTGTTGTTTACTGCGATCAAACCCAAGCAAGGCCTTGGAGAGAACTTTACCACTGAGCTACATATCCTGCCCTTTAAAATTATTCTGGGCCTCACTAAATTTAATTAGGGTTCCCTAAATTGCCCAGGCTAGTTTTGAACTTGTGATCCTGTTTCTTCAGCCTCTCTAGTCACTGGAATTACAGTGACTGGCTCTTCTTTTTTCTTGATGGAGACAAATCTTATTTGATTACAAACACTGTTACAGACAACCCATTCGTTCTAAGTATATAAGCTGATTTAAATGATATCTTTCCCATTTGTTCTTTGATTTTAACAGAGGAAGATAATAAGAGTTTGCACTTTATCAATAATTACATGACATTTTGAAGCATTTTTTCACATATTTCAGATTCTTAAGATTTTGGTAGATGCCAGTACATTTTAAAACTCCGCTACTGGGCCTGGAGCAGTGGCTTGGCTGTTATGGGACATGGAACTGGCCTGGCATGCATGAGGATGTGGGTTTGAACCCCAGCACCATGTACACAACAAAGTTTTGGAGCCATGAAAGCTACATGAAAAACTAAATACAATTGATTCTTATTTTTCTCTCTCACTGACCCTGTCTCTTAAAAAAAAAATTACCTCCTGTGTTCCCATTTATGAGACTCTGTATTTTAAGTTAATCATAAAACAATAAAAAAAGCAAAATATAGGTAGGTCATGTTATGAAACTACAAATCCAATTTATAAATTTTTATGAATACTCCTAGACCAAACAGTTCAGTACATCTTCTTTGTTATTTTTCATAACCAGGGCATATTTTTGATTAAAATGCAGAGATCCCAACCTCAAGTCCAGACTTAGTAATTAAGTAGATTTTCTGAATCTGCATTTTAAGAGCTACCATAAGTGGTTCTATAAGAAAATTTCACCGACCACATTTAGAGGACAGGTGAGAGATATCATCTCTTCTTTAGGGTTGTACTTTCTGTCAACTGTGTTTATTTTTTTATAATTCCCACTTTCCTGAGGACCCAGTGTGGTTACTGTCCAGCATGTGATAGTTGTATTGCTGTTGGGTATGCCTGCATTCTTTCCTATAGCATCAGGATTGATGGCAAAGTAGCCATGGTGCTAGTGTTCTAGACTAAGAATCTATAATATTTGTTTCTGGTACCATGATATACAATCACATTTTAAAAGAGAAGTGAAAGAAGTCTAAAGAACAGCACAATATACAGGTAATAGATGAGAAATATTATATCTATTGAAAGGGAAACTGCTCATTATTTCAAAAAACATTTGTAGAAGAATGCAAATTGAATTATTCTGTGAAATTTTGTAATACATTTTAAAATGCCTATTACCATGAAATATGTTTTACAGTAATTTAGTCAGTTGTTGTATTATTATCCACAAAGGATACCTGCAAATTTCTCATTTTTCCTACTTCATTCCTCCTCCCCTTGAAACCTCACACATCCATTAAACTAATATATTCCTTATTCTGTGAAGTCCCAGAATAATTAGTAATATGTTTATACTCACAATGAAATGATTTAGGGATCTACCATCATAATGTTTCTAGACAAATTAATATGCTTATCTTCAGAATAATTGAAGTTATTCTGATATTCTCAGTATCTGAGATAATTTGAGCTATTAATAATAGAAAATCTTTAATATAAATAAATTTATTCTTAGTTTCCAGGGAATTTAAGCATTTCTAAATAAGTATAAACTATGTTGCAATAACCATGCATAAGTTACTAAAACTAATAGGAATAAATATAACTAGGATGCAAAATTGTCACATATTCATTCAATAAACAAATTCATAAAAATCATTCCATATATATAACTACACTAATGTTGAAGTTATTATTGCAATTTTCTCCATCACATTTTGTTGAGGATCCTTTGAGAAGAAATATATGAACTCAAAGTGATCTAGGAAGAAATTTATAAAATAAATGGTTTCCATGATGAAAAGACTAGTCCTGCTGATGCTATTCATAGGTTATCATTAAGTTAATGTCACAGTTTCTCCATTTTCTTTGTTTGTTTGAGATGATGGTGCTAAAATGAGCTTTGGAAAATGGATATCAAATATGCTTGTTTAAGAGGATATTATTTGCTTTTTTAAAACTATTGATCTTTTCAATTACCTAAATATTTTAATCATCTAATTTTCTATTACTAAAAATTTTGACTTAATCTGTGTTTTGAGGAAAATATAACAATGAACAAATTAACATGAAATCAAATATAGCCCAACATGTCAATCTGTTTTGTTTTGGTGGTTATGAATGTTAAAAATACTTTTATGAATAAATATACATATATTTACATAATCCGTATTTTTTATAAAAAGTGAAATATGAGGCCAAATGTCATTTAGAGTTTCTACTTATTTCATTTTTAATGTAAAGTTAAAATAGGTATTTTAAAGAAAGCAGAACAAATTCTGTTACTTATTTGGTAAATGGTAATACATTAAGCAAATAAGAATATAACACTTTTGTTGAATTTTATATTTTTTATCCAGTGACAAACCATGAAAACATATTCAGATTCCTTTTACTTGTAGATTAATTACATATAATTCATATTAGTGAACCCCATTAAAATAATGACAAGCAAAATAAACACATATGTTGATGAGAAACATTATTATGCCTGAACAATTCATTTTTATAGGTAGCAAACCATTTGTCTTACTCTGAAATATTGTGGGAAGTTAAACATTAGTTCAGTTGAATTAAAACAATCCATATTTTAGCTGAGTATATCATAAAATATAGATGTGTTCAATGAAAGTTGATATACAAAGCTGAAACCTAGAAATCTTAGGGTTGTTAGAATCTCTTTTCTTCTTTGATCACTCATATCTCTAGACATTAGTAACAGCAACTCCTCTGTTGTCACGGTTTGCAAACATACAGAATTCTTCCATTTCCCAGGACTTGCACATCTAGCACTGTGGTTCAAGCCATCTTCATTTTTTATCCAATGACATCTTATTTAAAATAGTCACTTAATGGATCTGCTTACTACTAAGCATGATTCCCTATGTGTTTTTTCTACATAATTATTTTTCTACTTAATTCTTTCTATATAGGTATTTGTAAATGCACACCATGAAATCCTGTGAATGAAGCACTCAAGACTGTGATCTTACTGTTAACAAGATTTAAAAAAAAATCTGCTAATTTCAGGCTCTACATGACTTTTCCCTACATCTTCCCTATTCAGTACCATTTTACTTTAGAACATACTAAGCATGCTCCTAAAGGTCTGCTTGTGTTATCATTTGTCCCATAGTAATGTCACCGCTGACAACAGTTTGAAACAACACTAATCTAAAACTCTCAATTTCCTTGGATCACAGTCTAAGTGTGACCCAAATGGATCCTTTTTCAGGGCCTCACAAAGCTGCAAACAACATGTCGGATCAAAAGACAATGTATTTTGAGGCTTGATTTTGGAAGAATCTCCTTTGAAATTCATGTGGAAGTTGGCAGAAACCAGTTTCTGTCCACTTGTTGGCTACAGGGCCAACATTTCTTGCTAGTCTTCCCCCAGAGGCTACACTCACATACCAGCTGGTTGCTGCTGAAGGATGCCCTGGCAGTTTCTTGCTTATGGGCCTCTCCAAAATAGTTACTTGTTTCATCAAACCCAGCAAGGGAGAATCTTCTAGCAGAATAGATATTAAAACTTTGTGTAACATAATTGGAGTGACAATTGACCACCTTTGCTTTATTCTATTCATTTATCCGTTTTCTGTTTTTTGCCCACAAACAACACTGCATGAAGGTATTGACACCAGCAACTGGAGACCATGGTGCCCTCGTTTGAATATGTTGGCAACAGTGTCTCTGCATCTGGTATTATTCTATCTGCCTTGCAAGATTTTTCTTCAAATATTAACCTGTCTCTATCTTCTCATTTTTTGAATTCTGTACTCAAATTTCAACTTATTAGAGAGGTATTTTTGCCCCACATATAATACATAACTCACAAACTGTTTGGTTCACAGTTGTTATCGCCACAAGACATAGTACATGTTTATTTCCTGTTTCACCTCTAAATAAATTCTCTTAAGGTAGATATTCTGTATGTTTTATTCTCAGACTTATGCCTACCTTCTTAAAACATGTTAAGTGCAAAGAAGTAAAATTCAAACACTTGACATTCTCTTAAAAAAATGTAAACATTTTCTCCAATATATAGCAATAATTAAAATAATCTAAAATAATTGCACTCTTCAATCTTAGCCCCTAGCTCCATGTATTTAATTTAAGTTATTTAACATTAAATAAATTTATAATATCAGTTTTCTCAGGTATATTTGCCATATTTCAAGTGGTTAATATCTATGCTGGCCTAATGGCTACTCGTGGACAGCATCACTGTTGAATAAATTAATCTTTGCAGAAAATTCTATCAATTAACCCTATTTTATATATTTACCTGTTTTTTTCTTTCTGCAAGTTTTGAACTCCAATGCAAAATGAAGGACACCTTAATTATTTTTATATCTTAGATGTGCATTGCAATTTACAGATCTTACAATATTTCACAGACAATTTTATTAAATGAACAGATTTTTGAACAAATGAATAAAACCTCACTTCTAGGCCAAAAACAAAATTACCCTAAATAATGCAATTAATTCTTTAATTTACAAATAGAACTCATTACCTTTTCTTCTTTAGATTAGATCAAAAAGTGAGTTTTATTAAAAACTTGGGAGATGGGGATGTCTCAGTGGTAGGGTGCTTGTTTAGCATGTACAAGGTCCTGGATCTAATCCTTAGTACTGCAAAAGGCAATGGAAAAAAATTGCAGCCATCATGGATTTTGCTTAGGAATAAGTTATCTCTCATGAAAACTGATGAAATGCATTGCTATGAACACAAGCAAAGGGAAATCCATTGTATTAATTCCATAAACACTATGTATCTTGTTCTTTCTTAAGAGGTCACAGTAAAATACCAAATCATGCTTGCAGGCTGGTAGTTTTCAGTAGCACTAGGCTTGTTTCATCTTGTTTTTTGTCCCTTGGAACTCATCAGAGAATCAGTAGGATTTCTCTGTTTAAAAGATAGATCAAGAAAATATCTCCTTCATATTTGAGCAGAATAAAGAACAACCTGTAAAATTTTAAAAATTTATACCATTTTAAACTAAATGTGGAACAATAAGATTGTTATAGATAACAAAAAAGAATGAAACTATCCTTAATAACTAATAAATCTATCATTTAAATGTATATTAACTGTCTATGTTTATGGTCCTAGATTATCTGTCCTTAATATTTGACTAAAATGTAAATGTATTCTCCAATATATAGTAATAATTAAACTACCCTTTACTTATCTGCACTGTGCAATATTAATCATGTGCTCTGTGTGACTGTTTACTGAGTCACCATATATTAATGTAAATTTTTTAAAAATTATTTTAATGGCAAATGTAATGTTTATTTTTCTTCTGTATTTTGTAGAATTTAAATCACCAATTGTATATGTAGGACTTTATTATGAATTCCCCCAATTTATATTTTATACTTGCATTCATGTGATCAGTAAGGGATGGTTGATACTATGTTCCTTATGTCCCATGTCCCAAACCATGACAGTCTTTGAGTTTATGCTGAGAGAACATATGGAAAAAATATAGTATATGATGATGACTGTGGCTGAAAGTAAGATGTATCACCTGGTTTGGCATCTTTAAAATCTTGCCATCTATGAATATTCTCCATGTTTCCCATAATGCATCAAAGCATAATTTTTTAAATTTATTTTTTATTAAGGTGTCAAGATTTTGTATAATCATAAATATGTATAAAGTAAAAATATGATGTGCTTTTGATCCTAAACCATATTTATACCCGCATTACCCATACTCCAGTCTGATTCATCTATATTACTCCCTATAACAGAAGAAAATGGCTATATATATATATATATATATTTATATATATATATATATATATATATATATATTCACAATCATATATCTATGACTGTGAATTTTCATGAATTAAATGATTTCATAAGTTCTATTCTTCTTCTCTGGGGGGTATGTTACATTGTCGATTGTCCCCCTATATCTCTCCCTATCTTTCTCCCTCTCCCATTCCCACTGCTACCTTCCTTTTCTTCTCCTCCATATGAGGCTATGTTTCTCCTAGATAATTTGTTGCTATGCCCTTAGTGAGTTGAATACATGAGTTTGCCTATGTTTTCACCCATGTCTGGGTTTTTTCCTAGTCCCCACAAGTGAGGAAAAACATTTGACCTTTGACAGTCTGGGTATGGCTAATTTTCCTCAGCATGATTTCTTCCATTGCCATACATTTACCTTCAAAGGATGCAACACAGTTGCTTCTAATAGCTGAGTAGAACTGTACTGTGTATACATATACCAGAGATTTTGATCCATTCATCCAGTGAGGGGCATCTGGGTTGATTCCACAATTTAGTTATTATAAATTGAGCTACTATGAACATTGATTTTACTGTGTCTCAGTAATGTGCTGATTCTAACTCCTCTGGGAAAATACCCAGAAGAGGGATACCTCATTCATACAGTGGATCCAACCCTAATTTTCTGAGGAGTCTCCACAATGCTTCCAAAGTGGCTGTATCAGTCTGAAATTCCACCAACAGTGTGCTAGGGCTCTGATCTCCCCACAAAACCTCCAAAAATACTTTGTCTTTGCCAGTCTGACTGGAGTGAGGTGAAATCTTAATGCAGTTTTTTGATTTACATTTGTCTGATTATTAGTGATTTACAACACTTTGTCATGTACTCATTGGGTTGCTCAATTTGCTCTGTTGATGAGAAGTTTCTGTTGAGCTCTCTGGCCCATTAATTTATTGAAGTATTTGCATTTTAGATATTAAGTTTTTTGAATTCTTTGTAAATTTTGGATATTAATCCCCCATCAGTGGAATCACAGGCCATGGTTATTTCCCATTCTCTGGGTTCTCTCTTGACAGTTTTGACCATTTGTTTGGCTGAGAAAAAACTTTTTAAATTAATGTAATCTCATTCATTAAGTTTTGACTTTAATTCTTCTATTAAAGAGAGAGGAACAGTGAAAGGAAGAGAAGGAATGAAGTCTATCTAGTATTTTTCATGTGACTTTCATTGCTCCTACATTTTGTTGCATATGTGGTGCTAGAATTTGGACCTTTGTCTTTGTGTATGCGAGGCAAGAGCCATAACCACTGAGCCACTGCTCTAGCCCCTTAACTATAATTCTTTTGCTTAAGGAGTCTTGTTAAAGAAATCATGGGCAACTCCCATATCCTGGAGTGTGATTCTAATTTATCTTCTATCATTTGTATAGTAGCTGGTTTAATTCCTAGTTCCTTATTCCATTATAATATGATTTTTGTGCAAGGTGAGAGCTGGGGATCTAATTTCAATTTCCTGCAAATGTCTGTCCAGTTTATCCAGTACCATTTGTTGAATATGATGTCTCTTTTAATGTTATATTTTGGCCCCTTTTTGCCAAAGATCAGATGTTTAAAGAATTTTGGGTTTGTCTCTTAGAGTCTTCTATTCTATTCCATTGGTCTTCATTCCTATTTTGATCCTGGTAACATGTTTTTGTTACTACAACACTGTAGAATAATTTTAGATCTGGTATTGAATAACCACCTGTCTCACCTTTCTTGCTTAGTAATGTTTTGGGTCTCTGGGTTTCTTGTTTTTCAAAATGAATTTGAGAATTACTTTTCTATATCTGTACAGAATGACATTGATATCTTTTTCTCTTTTTTAAAGAGAGGGACAGTGAAAAAGAGAGAATCATTTTTTAAACTTTTTCATGTGGCTTTCATTACTCTGACACCTGGTTCTCTACATGCTGCTGAGGTTCTAACCCATGCCCTTGTGCATGCCAGGCAATTGCCATAAATGCTGAGCCACCACTCCAACCGGATGGGAATTGCACTGAATCTGTATAGCACTTTTGGCAGAATGGCCATATTAATTATATTAATTGTGCCTAACCAAGAACAAGGAACATCTTTTCATCTTCTCATCTTGAATGTATGAAAAATTTTGTTGTAAAGATCTTTTACATCTCTTGCTACATTAATCCCAAGTATTTTATTCTTGTTGATGATATTACAAATGGGATCAATTTTTGATTTCTTCTTCTGTCTTATTAGTAGTATACAGAAAAGCTATTGATTTATGGATGTTAACTTCATTGCCTGACACATTGCTAAATCTGTCTATAAGTTCAAACAGTTTTCTGGTGGAGTTTTTTTGATATTCCAGATATAGCATCATGTCATCAGCAAAAAGAGAAAAAAAATATTTGACTTCCTTTAGTCATATTCTTATCCTTTGATTTCCTTCTCTTGCCTGATTGCTCCAGCTAGGGTTTCAAGGACTATATGGAATAACAGAAAAAAGTGGTGAGAGCAGGCACCCTTGTCTTCTTCCCTAGTTTAGTGGAAATACTTTCGGCTTTTCTCCATATAATATTATACTAGCTAAGGGTTTGGCATATATGGTCTTTACCAAGTAAAGATAAGATCATTTGATCCCTATTTTCTCTAGTGTTTTGAGCATAAATTTGTGCTATATATTATCAAAGGCCTTTTCTGCACCAAATGAGATAATCACATGGTTTTCTCTTAAATTCTGTTTAATCAGTGATAAATCTGATTTATTGATGTGTAAGTTGAACCAGACTTGCATCCCTGGAATGAAGCCCACTTGACCATGATAAATCATCTTCTTTTTTTTTTTTTATTTTTGAACAACCTTACAAGATTTTAACAAAATAATATAAAATGTGTATAAAATGTGTATATATTCTGGATATTGCAATTATCCAATGCATTTGCTAGAACCTTATTAATGATATTTTATATGATGTTCATCAGAGATATTGGTCTGTAATTTTCTTATCATGATACATGTTTTTTTTTTTTTAGTTTTATAAGAATTATGGCTGTCTCATAAAAAGTGTTTGGGAGAGTCCCCTCTTTTTCAATTTCTTGGACTAGCTAATAAAGAAAGGTGTTAGGTGTTCCTCATAGGTGTGCTAACTCAACAGGTAATCCATCAGGACCTGAACTTTCTTCTTTGGAAGACTTTAATTGCTGCATGGATTTCAGTGCCTATTATTAGGCTTTTTATGATTTTTAGTATCATCCTGCATAAATTTGGCAATGTTGTATGTGTCTAGATATTTTCCATCTTCCAGATCATCCAGTTTTGAGGAGTATAGTTATTCAAATAATCCATTTGATTTCCATGTGGTGAATGTTGATCACTCCCTTTCCATTGTTGGCTTTGTTGATTTGCTTCAATTCTCTCATTCTTTTCATGAGATTAGCTAGGGGTCTGTGAATTTTATTTATTTTTTCAAAGAACCAGCTCTTTGCTTAATCAATCCTCTTTTTTTCTTCTGTTTCAATTTTGTTGACTTCAGGTCTGATCTTTATTATTTACTGTCTTCTGCTGGTTTTTGATATTAAATTGTTCTTCCTTTTGTAGGGATTTGAGATGGGGCATAAGCTGATTTTTTTAGATCTCTCTTGGTTTTTAATGTAAGCACTCAGTGCTATAAATTTTCCCCCTTATGAATGCTTCCATGCTGTCCCAAAGGTTGCAATTTGTGGTATTGTCATTCTCATACTCTTCCAAGAATTTCTTGATTTGAGCTGTCATGTCTTCTTGGATCCATTCTTCATTTCAATGGGGTATTATTTAGTCTGTATGTATGTGTGTTTTCTCTTATGATTTTTACTTTTAATTGCTAGGGTCATAGCATCATGTTTTGATAGAATACATAGAATAATATATATACTTTCTTGTACTTGTTGAAATTCCCTTTATGAATTAGAATATGATCTATTTTGGAGAAGGATCCATGTGCTGCTGAGAATAAAGTATACTTACCCAATTTTGGGTAGAATATTCTATAGATGTCTTTTAAGTCCGCTTAATTTTTGGAATTGTCTGGACTGGTCAATTCTTGTTATTTTTTGTCTTGATGATTTGTCTATTGGTGATAGAGAAGTATTAAGTCTCCCAGTATTATTGTGTCGAGGTTCACAAAAAGTTTTATGTCATGGTGTATGGACATTTGGAAAGTGTATGTTTACTATAGTCATATCTTCCTATGTAGTGCTCCATACTAAGATGAAGTGGCCTTTTTTATCTCTTCTGATTAGTTTAAGTTTGAAGTCTAGTTTGTCTGAAATAAGTATTGCAAATTCAGCTTGCTCTTTTGGGCCATGTGCCTGGTAGATTTTCTTCCATTCTTTCACCCACAATCTGTAAATGTCATTAGCTGTAAGGTAGGTCTCTTGTAAGCAGCATATTCCTGGATTTTGTTTTTTTATCTAATCTGTTAATCTGTGTCTTTTGATAGGTGCATTGAGACCATTCACATTCAGTTGTAACAGTTATGTGATTGTGGTTCATAGTCATTGTGCTTTATTACTCAGTTTTTTGCAGTCTTGGTTGTCTTCTGATAGCATATATGCTTATTGAATTTCCTCTGTTTGTGTGTTTTGAGGGCAGATTGCTTGTTCCTCTATCCGGAGTTTATCTTTGAGTACTCAATTTTAATGCTGGTTTTCTGTTCATGAATGCTGCCAGTTTGAACATATCACGAAATGTTCTTATTTCCCCATCATATTGAAACTGAATTTTGCAGGGTTTAGTACCTTGATTTCCCTATTATATATTTTGAATATGATTTATCATTGATTAGGCTTATTGTGTGACCTGTGTGTTTCCTGGATTAGGACTTCTGAATCTATTCAAAATTGGAAACTTTTTTCTTTAACTATTTCATTGAGAATGTTCCTTTTTTTTTTTTTTTTTAAGAGGGGGACATTGATAGAGAGAACGATTTAGTTTTTCATGTGGCCTTCATTGCTCTGAGACTTTGTAATGCACATAGTGCTGGGATTTGAACTCGCATCCTCACACATGCCAGGCAAGTGCCATAACCACTGAGCCACCACTACCACTCCAGCCCAACGAGAATGTTCTTGGTATCATTAATTTTCAGTTTGATTTCTTCTTGTGTCCCAAGCAGTACTCTTATATTATGTCTTCTGATTTTATCCCAGACATTTTTAAAATTCTGCTCATGTTCTGTGCATTTTTGGGGTTTTGTTTTTTGTTTTTCTTATCCATGCAATCAAGCTTACTCAGCCTATATTCATTGTCAAACTTGCTTTCTTGCAGAGTTGAGGTTGTGTTATCCATAGAGGTTAGTCTATTATTAAATTCTTCCTTCATTGTTCTAATATGAATGACTGAAGATTTTATGTCCATTACTTTTTTTCACTATATGTATTTCCTTGATTTTTTTTAATTTCTTGAGTTTTCTTAATTAGTCCTTTCATTAAATCTTCTTTTAGTTCATTTCTTTCCTTTAAGAAAATAGATCATTGATGATTATTTCTAGGTTTTCATCCTGCTCTTTGTCTCTGTGTTCTTTGGTTGGGAGTTGTGGGGATGGGGTGAACTTTCTGTATTTTGATTCCTCATTTTTGATGTTTGAAGTGTGTATACCTGAAAGCCCTAAATATGAGGCCTGGAACTTCCTGAACTGCTAGGTGAATTGTGTCCCACGGTGTCATGGGTATGAGTGTCCTTGAGTGCCTGAGGCCTGGGTCAAGGCAGCAGCTGGGTTAATTGACTCTGTTGGGGTACAGGGCATGTGTGTCTTGTGAGTGCCTGGGCAAGAGCTGGGTTAGTTGGCAGCATCAGGGTCCTGAGGAGGGTGTCCTGAAATCCCTGAAACTTGAAGCACAATAATTATAAATGTGTGTGTGTGTGTGTGTGTGTGTGTGTATGTGTGTGTGTAGAGAGGTGGGGGAGAGGGAGAGAGAGGAGATAGGGAGAGAGAGATAGAGAAAGAGATAGAGAGAAAAAGAGTATATAACCTAATACATTTAGTATAAAACCTAATACATTTCTTCAAGGAATGCTGCAATGTTGCAAAGAATATCTAAAGACAGAAGTTAAAATTGAATGTTAATTTTAAATGAACAACATATGCTGAGATTTTTTATAAGCTTTGAGGGTAAAGTTGAATTTTTCATATACTATTTGTGTAGACCAGTGGAAAAAAATTTCTTCCAGTCAGACACCTGTCATTGTTAGTAAATTTTCTTTTAAAACACACATAAGAACTGAATAGTTTTGGAACTATATTTAATTATCTGCCCAGGTATTTTTGCTCTATACAATAACGCCTCCCTAATTATATCCCATAGGATAGTAAAGCAATTATATTTTTAATAAATAGAAATCTTTTCTGAAAATACATGATGTTGATATCTTCTGTTTCCCTTAAATGTTTACTAACATTTATTACAAGCAAAATAAGATTGATTTAATTATTATAAGAAAATTTACCTGATGATTGGCAAAGATAACATTCAATAGAGACATACAGAGCATTGTTATTTTTATTTATTTTTAATACTGCATTATAGTTTTACATAATGATGGGATTAGTTGACACATATTCCTAGATGCATACAAATCAGCAATAAAATTTGTTCACTATCCTCTCACAGCCTTCTATTATCCTCCTCCCATCCCGTGATTCCTTGCCTTTTTTCTGGGTCCTATATTGCTCCTAAAATCCCCAAATACAGTGAATAATTCTTATACCTATGAAGAACATGTTATATATATATATAGCTATAGTATGTACAGTGACATTTATAAATGCTTGGAATGTACCCTGCTTTATCTTAGTTCCAACATTTCCCCTTGTCCTCCCTTCCTATCATCCCTGATTATTCTTAAAAATATTTCACAATAGGATTAAACATATATGTTATTGTACAGGTATGCAGCACAGCTTGTTCACAAGTCATACCTTATGAACTATCTTGCAACTGTATCTCATAAATATTAACATTTTTCATTTTTGGTCTATGAATCTAATACATTAATTTGTCTACCTTACTCTCAAGTCTGGGTTTAGGTCCAGCCTCCACAAATGAGGGACACTATTCGGACCTTGACTCTCTGGGTTTGGCTAACTTTGCTGAGCATTATTTCTATCAGTACATCCATTTACCTACAATAGATGTAATATTATTGTTTCTAATAGCTGAGCAGAACTCCATTGTATATATATTCCAGAATTTTGGATCCATTCCTCCAGTGAAGGGCATCTGGGTTGGTTCCATAATTTAGCTTTTGTAAATTAAGATGCTATGAACACGGATTTTGCTGTGTCACTGTTATGTGCTGATTCTAACTCCTCTTAGAAAATATCCAGAAGAGGGATAGTTGGGTCATATGGTGGATCCAACCTTAAGTTTTTGAGGAGTCTTCACACTGCATTCCAGAGTGGCTAGACCAGTCTGCAAATCCACCAACATTCTGCTACTGTGCCTATCTCCCCACAACCCCTCCAACATTTGTTATTGTTTATATTCTTCATCTTTTCCAGTCTGACTGGAATGAGGTGAAATCTTAATGTAGTTTTGATTTGCATTTCTCTGATAGTCAGTGATTTAGAACAGTTTCTCATGTATTCATTGGTTTGCTCAATGTCCTCTATTAAGAAGTTTCTGTTTAGCTCTCTGGCCCATTTATTGATTGCATTGTTTGTGTTTTTGTTATTGAGTTTTTTGAGTTCTTTGTAAATTTTGGATATTAGTACCCTCTCAGAGGGATCAAAAGCCCTGAATCTCTCCCATTCTGTAGGTTGTCTTTTGACTGTTTTCTTGGCTGTACAGAAACTTTTACTTTAATAGCATCCCAATCATTGATTTTTTACTCTAATTGTTTGATTTCAGAAGTCTTGTTGAGGAAGTTGTTGCCAACTCCCATATGCTGGAGTGTTGGCCCTAACTTTTCTTCTAACAGTTGTATGGTAGTTGTTTTAATTCCTAATTCCTTGATCCATTTAGATTTGTTTTTTTGTGCAAGGTGAGAGATAAGGATGTAATATCAATTATCTGCAAGTGGCTGTCCAGTTTGTCCATCACCATTTGTTGAATAGGCTGTCTCTCGTCCATGTTATATTTTGGCCCCCTTTGTCAAAGATCAGATGTTCAGAGATTTGTGGGTTTGTCTCAGAGTCTTCTATTCTATTATTGGCCTTTTTCCTATTTTGAAAACAGCATCATACTGTTTTTAATGCTACAGGTCTATAATATAATTTTAGATCTGGTATTGCGAAATCAACTGTTTCATCTTTCTTGCTTAGTAATGTTTTGTCTATTCTGGGTTTCTTATTGTTCCAAATGTATTTGAGAATTGCTTTTTCTATATCTACAAAGAATGACATTGGAATCTTGATGGGGATCGCATTGAATCTCTACAGTGCTTTTGGCAGAATGGCCATTTTAATTATATTAAGTCTGCATAACCAGGAGCATGAACATCTTTCCATCTTCTCAGGTCTTCTGCAATTTCAGTGTTCAATATATGATAATTTTCCTTAATGAGATCATTTACTTCTCTTGTTAGATTAATTCCCAGGTATTTTATTCTTTTAGAGGATATTGGGAATGGGAACGATTTCCTGATTTCTTCTTCTGCTCTAATATTATTGACATATAGGAAAGATATTTATTTATGAGTGTTGATTCTTGTAGCCTGATACTTTGCCAAATCTGTTTATTAGCTCTATTAGTTTTCTGTTGGACTTTTTGATCTTCCAGATATAGGATCATGTCATCAGCAAAAAGGGATAGTTTGACTTCCTCTCTTCCTATTCTTATCCTTTTGATTTCTTCCTTTTGCCTGATTGCTCCAGCCAGGGTCTCAAAGTCTATATTGAATAAAAGTGGTGAAAATGTGCAGCCTTGTCTTGTTCCCAAGTTCAGTGAAAATGCTTTCAACCTTTCTCCATTTAGTATTATATTAGCTGAGGGTTTGGCATATATGGCATTCACAAAGTTAAAATAAGTTCCTTCGATCTCTATTTTCTCTAGAGTTTTAAGCATAAATGGATGCTGGATTTTATTGAAGGCCTTTCTCCATCTATGGAGATGATCATATGAATTTTGTCCTTAGTTCTGTTTAAGTGATATATCATATGTATTGATTTGCATATGTTGAACCAGCCTTGCATACCAGGAATGAAGCCCACTTGATCATGATGAATTATTTTCTTGATGTGTTTTTGAATCCTATTTGTGTAAACTTTATTAAGGACTTTTGCATTGCTGTTCATGAGGGATATTGGCCTGTAGTTTCCTCTTTTTTTCATGTGTCTTCATTGGATTTTGGTATCAGAGTTATGTTTGCTTCATAAAAACTTTTAGGGAGAGTTCTCTCTTTTTCATTTTCTTGGAGTAGTTTAATAGGCAGAGCTGTTAGCTCTTTTTCAAAGGTGCGGTAAATTTCTGCAGAGAATCCATCAGATCCTAGGCTTTTTTACTTTGTAAGACTTAATTTCTGCATGGATTTTGATGCCTCTTATTGAACTGTTTAGGATTTCGATTTCATCCTGTATCAATTTGGGAATGCTGTATTTGTCTAGAAATTTTTCATGTGATCCAGATTATCTGATTTAGAAGAGTATAGTTTTTCAAAATATGATCACCGCTTTTTGTTGCTGACTTCTTTGACTAGCTTTGATTCTCTCCTTTTAGTTAGTTTTGCTAGGATTCTATCAATGTTTTTTATTGTTTTGAAGATCTAGCTCTGTTTCATCATTTTTTTTATCTCAGTGTCATTGATTTCAGCTTTGATATTATTTTCTGTCTTCTGCTGGCTTTGAGATTAGACTTGTCTGCCTTTTATGGAGATTTGACTTGGAGAATAAGCTTATTTGTTATGGATCTCTCCTGCTTCTTAATGTGGACACTCAGTAAAATAAATTTTCCACTTAAGAATGCTTTCATGCTGTCACAGATGTTTCATTATGTTGTGTCCTCATTTTCATTCTCTTCCAACAATTCCTTCATTACTGTTCTCATGTCTTCTTGGATCCATTCTTCATTTAATAGGGTGTTATTCAATCTCCTCATATATTTGTGTTTTATGTCATGGTTTTTGCTGCTAATTATTAGGGTCATGGCATCATGGCCTGATAGGATACACAGAATAATATCTGCTTTTTCATATTTGCTGACATTTCCTTTGTGAACTAGAATGTGGTCTAGTTTGGAGAAGGATCCATGTGCTGCTGAAAAGAAGGTATACTCTGCCAAATTGTGGTGTAATATTCTGTAGATGTCTGTTAAGTCTGTTTGATTTACAGTGTTGTTTAGACTAGATCTCTGTATTGTTTTCTTCCTTTGATGATATCTAATGGTGATAGAGTAGTGTTAAAGTCTCCCTCCACTATTGTGTTGAGATCCATTAGTGGTTTTATATCTTGGACTAATTTTTCCACATATTTGGGGGCATTGGTGTTTGAAGAGTACATATTTACTATGGTTAGTTCTTCCTGTTGTATTGTTCACTTTACTAAGATGTAGTGGCCATGTTTATCTCTTTTGATTAATTTATGTTTGTGATCTACCTTATCAGATATGAGATTTGCAACTCCAGCTTGCTTTCTTGGATCATATGCCTAGTATTTTTTTCCTATCCTTTCACTGTTAATCTGTGAGTGTCATTGGCTGTAAGGTGGGTTTCCTATGAGCAGGATATTGTTGGATTTAGTTTTTTGATCCAATGTGCAAGTCTGTGTCTTTTGATTGGTACATTGAGACCATTCACATTCAATGTTAGAATAGTTATATAGTTGTGGCTCAAATTCATTTTGTTTTATTAGTAAGTTCTGTACTGTCTTACTTGTCTATTGATAGTATATACCTTTATTGAATTTCCTCATTTGTCAATTTTGAGGAATGTAAGCTTGTTCTTCTATCTGGAGTTCATATCTTTGAGGATTCTTTGTAATGTTGGCTTTCTGTTCACAAATGCTGCAAGTTTGTTCTTATCATAAAAAGTTCTTATATGCCACTCATGAGTATAGTATTACTGGTTGCATGTGTTCATTCAGGTGTTGAATCATCTCCTTTCTTGATATTCTCACTTCTAGAACTAAACTGCAAAGTCAGATATGATTCTGATTGGTTTTCCTCTGAATGTCATTTGGCATTTCTCCCATGCCATGTTCAATATTCTTTCCTTGATTTCCTTGCTGTACAATTTGAATATGATGTGTCTTGATGAGCTTCTCATTTGATTAGGCTTATTGGGTGTTGTACAAATTTCCAGAATGAGTATATATGATTCTATTTTATATGGGAAACTTTTTCTTTAGCAATTTCCTTGAGAATGATCCTTATCCCATTCATTTGTGTTTCGAATTCTTCCTGTATCCCAATTACTCTTACATTGTTTCTCCTCAATTCATCCCAGACATTTTAAAAATTCTGTTTGTATTCTGTTTAGTTTTTTTCTTTTTGTCATCCATGCACTCTTGTTTTCTCAGTCTGTCCTTATTTTCAGAAATTCTTTCTTCAACAGATAAGGTTTGGTTTTCTATAGAAGTTACTCTATTATTAATTTCTTCCATGGCTCCTCTCATGTCATTTACTATAGATTTTAGTTCTGTTACTTCTTTTTTGAGTATGTGTATTTTTTGATAATAGACTTTTTCATTTCTTGAATTTTCTCACTTATTCCCTTCATTATATATATATATATATATATATATATATATATATATATTTTTTTTTTTTTTTTTAGCTCATTGTTCCTTTTAGTAATCAGACCATTGATAATATTTTTCAAGCTTTTCATCTTGAACCTTATCCATGGCATCCTTTGTAGGAGAGTTTCTGTTTTGAAATGAACCTCTCATTCTTTGAGTCTTCATTTTGAAGAGCTTCTTCTTGACCTCTGATTTGAGATTTCCTGGGGGGAAGTAGTAGACCATTCTCCAGGTGGTTTTCGTTGCATGTAAAAGGGTCAGATAAGCCACCAACTATTTGATGAACACCTTTTTCGAGATGCTCTTTCTGCCTGGTTCCTCATGTTATTCTACCTTTTAGCACCAGGCTCAAGGTTGCAAATTTGAACCTACCAGAATGCAGGGTGTCAGATAGGCAGGACTGTTCTGGTAGAAGATCCTCCTCTGATTGTTCCCAAGCAGGGCTGCTCTGGACAGGGATCCTTCTGGTAGTGTTCTGAATGCCTTCTGGCAGGACTTGAACAGTTCCCAACAGAAAGGAGGGCTTCAGTTATGCAGGGCTGCATCAGGCAGGAAAGCTCCCATCATTGGTCCTGAGCAGGGCTGCTCCAGATTGGGTTCCTACAGGTTGTGTGCAGAGCATTTTTTTTTAAACCTGAGAAAACACTGTGTTCATCTGTGTTAGAAAGCTGAAGTAAGCACACTGAATGTCAAGAATCTTTAAGTCAATTCCTGATGTTGCTTTGTATCTCTGCAGAGCTCAACTGAACATAGAGAGTCTATCTAATCAATGTAAGGTCATCTGTTGGATTAGCTAAGTACTGTCATGGAGTATGATGAGAAATAATCTTTTGTGTCATTTCTAGTATGATTTCTCCTCTTGAAAACTAATAAAAACGGGTAAATCTTAGCAGTTTCATTTCATCTTAAGGAAATTTGAAACTGTTAATTACAAATCATGTATAAAATTAATGTTTTCAGAGATTTCTTTATTTTTTAAATTAATAAGTTGAGTTATTGTACAATCATAAATACATATAAAGTAACATTCTGATATGCATTTGTTCTTTTTTTAAAATTTTTATTCGATAAACACGGTCTTACAATTATGAGGGGTTCATCGTCAATCAAGAGCAAAAATGTAATGACAGAACAAGCCAATACTGCTGCCCGACCATGTTTTCCCCCTGTTTCAGTTCCCCATGGTTCCATGTTTTACTCTACTTAAGCCTAAATTTAATTGAACTTCCCTGGAAATCAGAGGTTTCCCTCAGATTAGGTTCCACCATACTACCTCCCACTGGTCTCCATGATGTCTTTCGTATTCCCCTCCAACCTCACTGCCCCCATCCCTACATCCCCCAGGAACCTAGACAAGGTTCCCCATGATCATGTAACAATTCATACATGTTGAGGTAATTGTTAGGTTAGTCATCTACCATATTCTTTTCGCTTGAATTCTAGCTTCCACAGATGAGAGAAAACATTCAGCCCTTGAGTCTCTGAGTTTGGGATACTTCACTTAGCAAAATGTTTCACATCTCCATCCATTTGGCTGCAAATGCCATAATATTGTTTTCTCTAATAGCCTAGAAGTGTTCCATTGTATACATGTACCAAAGATTTTGGATCCGCTCATCAAGTAAGGGGCATCTGTGTTGGTTCCATAATTTAGCAATAGTAAATAGGGCTGCTATGAACATTGATGAAGATGTATCTCGATAGTAAGCCAAATCTAGCAGTTTTGGGAAGATACCCAGGAGTGGGATAGCTGGGTCAAAAGGCGATTCCAGCCCTAATTTTTTGAGGAGTCTCCACAATGCTTTCCAGAGTGGCTGAACCAGTTTGCAGTCCCACCAGCAATGTAACAGTATTCCTCTTTTTCCACAGCCCCTCCAGCAACTGTCATTGTTTTTGCCACTCTGACCAGAGTAAGGTGGAATCTCAGTGAAGTTCTGATTTGCATTTCTCTTATTTCCGGTGATGTAGAACATTTTCTCATATGTTTGTGGGCTTTTTGGACGTCCTCCACTGAGAAGCTTCTTTTTAGTTCCATAGCCCATTTATTAATTGGGTTATTAGTGGTTTTGTTATTTAATTTTTTGTTTTCTTTGTATATTCTGGATATTAGCCCTCTGTTCGAGGTGTAGCAGGCAAAAGTTTTCTTCCATTCTGTAGGTTCTCTCTTGAGACTCCTGACTAAGTCCTTAGCTGTGCAAAATCTTTTTAGTTTAATTGCATCCCATGCATTTATTCTTGATTTTACCACTTGTGCTATGGGAGTTCTGTTAAAGAAGGCTGTGCGGACCCCTATGTCATGCAATGTCGATCCTACTTATTTTTCAAGCAATTGTAGAGTTGCTGATTTAATATCCAGATCCTCGAACCATTTTGATTTAATTTTTGTGCAGGACAAAAGGTAAGGATCCAATTTCAGTTGTCTACATATGGCTTTCCAATTTGTCCAACACCATTTGTTGAAAAGGCTATCATTCTTCCACAGTATGCATTTGCCCCCCCTTTATCAAATATCAGATAGTTAAAGATATGAGGGTTCATATCATAATCCTCTATTCTATTCCATTGGTCTTCCATTCTGTTTTGGTACCAATACCATGCTGTTTTTGTTACTATAGACTTGTAGTATAATATCAGGTCAGGAATTGAGATGCCTCCTTCTTCCTCCTTCTTGCTGAGTAATGCTTTGGCTATTCTGGGTCTTCTGTTATTCCATACAAGTTTGAGTATTGCTTTTTCTATATCCATGAAAGAATGACATTGGTATCACGATAGGGACTGCATTAAATCTGTATAAGGCTTTGGGTAAAATGGCCATTTTGATGATATTGACTCTACCTAACCATGAACATG
>PVKS010033969.1:0-21287 GCA_004027875.1 Aplodontia rufa | reverse complement strand
GTGGGGCCTTGGAACTCACTCAGATGCAGAATCCAGAGCATCTTTTCTCCAGTTGTCTCTGAGGGTGTTACTCTCTGAAGTTGGAAGTCACAGGTGAAGGATTTCTGAGGCCTGGACTCTACGTCATGGTGAGCCTTCAAAGTCTCTGAATTTCGAATCCTTTTGGCCAATTGGATTTGGTGACCAACCAAAGCAGAATAAATTGTTTTATCCTTACCTTCCTTTTTACTGGAGGCAGTGTTAATAAGCAAAAGTGAGTTCAAGACTGGGAACCACAGACTTGGTCCCCAATGTCTACTTTTTAGTTGAGCAAGAGGGACTTCTATTTAAAAAGGCAACGGGTGGGAGACACAGCTTCCCATGTGGCCTTAAAGACACCAAGGGGTGAGCTGAGATGGAGGAAGTTGGTTTCATGCTGTGTTCGGTGTTCAGATGTTTGGGGTTACAAATCCTCCTCCCCCACTTATTGCTGGTCATGGGAGTAGCCCATTTGCTGTCCAGACCAGTGTTCTGAGTGGTGGCACCCGGGAGCCTCAGCGTGGATATAGGATGGTAACAAAGCAGCCCGGAGAGGTAGGTGAATGTGTGGAGTATTCTGGGATGCTTCACTGTCCTAAGATGACTTTTTTTTAAAATGACTTTTTTCTTTTCTTTAAGAAGGACAGTGAGAAAGAAAACCAATTTTTGAGTTTTTCTCATGGCTTTCGTTGCTCTGACACTTACTTGAGTAAGTTGTGTACGTGGTGCTGGGGTTTGAACCCATGTACTTGCACATGCTGGGCAAGCGTCATATCCATTGAGCCACCGCTCCAGCCCCAAGATGACTTGTTTTAATGCCAGCCATACTTAGTGTGATAGCAGGCCCTGTGATCAGAGTGTGGGGAGGTGTGGATTTTAATGTCATATATGACTTTCTTCTCTGTGGTCTTCCTGAGCCAGGGAGCAAGTGGGAGACCACCCCAACCCTGTTCTGGGTGATCTGTCTCCCATCCCAGTTCCACGTAAGTCTGGGGAAATAGATCTATGGTTCCAAGTGAGGTAGAGGTGGTGGTGAGAATTTTATGTGTAATTTAATATAAACTAAGTGGAAGAACTTTGCCAATGCCACTGAGGGCACACTCCCTGAGCCTTTGCTCTTAACTGGGCGCGGAACCCTTCCTGCTGCATTCATTCTCTGACCGTGTTTGCTCCTAGAATCGCACTCCTCTTCCTCTTCCTCAGATCTACACTTCCCAGGGTGAAAATGGTCTCTGCCAGCCTCTTATGAATGCGTCCAGTGCCCTCTGCTCAGTCGCCCTAATGCAGTGGGGATACAGAGAGGCCAAGGCCTTGTCCAAGATTACCCCGCAAGGACGTTAGGGCTGTGATATGAAACAGGCCAGTCTAACTTACTGTGGATCTGACTGTTCTCAGGGTCAGCTGTGCGGCCCTTGCTCTCCTCCCATCAAGATCTTGTCCAAGGAATCCAGAAGAAAAAGTGCTCCTTTCTGCTCTTGGAGCAGTTTCTTTTGTTTGCCCTTGGCCTTGGGAATGAAAGACCCTAATCCACCAACCCTAGGGTGCATAGTGTTGGGGTCTGACCTTTGCTTTATCGGCTGCCCTGGATCTTATTGCTGTATGCATCAGCTCATTCGGGAAGGGCTGCTAGATTGTACATTGTTAAGCTTGAAAAACAGGGTGTCGACACGGGCTTCAGATGTTTCTCATTGGTATCACCTGCTAATTATTCTAGATCCTTCAAAAGGCACACGTAGAGGCTTATTGGTCAAACCTGTGCTTCCGAAATCCAGGTGTGGCAATGAACGAGCTAATGTAGAGAGGCCTCGAGGGGGCGGGGTGAAGGCCTTTAAAACAGAGGCTCCAGCCAGCAGTAGGGAGCTCTTGCACTCTTCTGCTGGCTGGGCTGTTCCTGCTCCTTCGGGAGAGAGCTCTTCCTTTGGTCGAGAGCTCTTGCACTTTTCTGCTGCTCGTGGTGTCCCTGCTCCTTTGGAAGATGAGCTCTTGCCAGCAGCCGAACCTGCCTATGCCTCGATCCTGAACTTCCCGGCTTCCAGAACTGTGAGAAATTGCTGTCCATGTTTGTTCTGGAGTGCGGTCTTGCAGTGTTGCCTTGACTTGCTTGAGATCACCCAATGTTAGGCATTTTGTCGTAGCAGCACAAATGGACGAATAGACTAAGACATTTACGTTGCCTTGAAAGAGATGTAAAGCATGGATGTATAAAAAGAGGTAAAGCTTGGATAAAGAAAGACCGTTCCGGGTCTCCGGCCTGTGGTTTTTTCTCATCCCCAGCCCGTCCCTCAGGTCAGAACCCGGCTGGACTGGGACAGCATAGTCCCCCAAACTTTTTGCTGTCATTTTTTTTTTTTAATGAGTCAATTTTTAAAATTTGCATTTTCATCCGGTTTTTGTTTTTTCCCCACACTTAGTTGTGCATGTGGTGTTGGGTTCGTACCCAGATCCTTGCACATGCCAGGACAAGTGTTGACCTCTGAGCCACCTCTCCAGCCCCTGCCATTTCCTTTTGTGCCCTATTGTTGCCCTGGGAGGGGACCATGCCTTTGTTGTTTTTGCCCTAGAAATACAGAAAGGGAGGGCCAGAGGACTGACTTTCCAAGGTCACGTGGCTGGAGAGGAGCTGGTCCACTCCTGGGTGTGACTCCAGGCACTCTGTACCATCCCACCCTTCCTGTCACATATTAGGTCCCTTAGAAAAGCTGTGGTCCTGGCTGGTGACCAGAAGGAAGGAAGAGAGCAGGTGGCCAGAGGTGCGGTAGCAGTAGTTCTCAGGTGCTGGCATGGAGAACTGGTTTGGACTTGGGAGAAATTGGCGGGCGATGGCGGTATCATGGCCCACTTCCTTCAGAGGTGGCATGCCCTTGCTTGAGGATGTACCTGTTTCCAGTTATCACCCTAGCACTTGGGCTTGAACCAGCTGCCATCCGCCAGCTCCTGATTCTGTAGCTGGAAGTTGAGGTTGTGCCCAGCTGGGTGTTTCTTCTGCTCTGAGCTGGGCTCCCTCTCACATCTGGTCTATTTCTGGGTGCGCTGACTTCAGCTGGGGTGTCTTGTTTGCTTCATGTGGCCTTGGTTCTCCAGGCTCCCCTGGACTGGTACACGTAGGGGCTGGGCAGAACGCCAGGAGAACAGTCACAAGCACACACAGTCCGGAAGCCAGACCATGCCATGTTCAGTTGGCCAATGTGAGTTGCAGGGCCCACCCCCAAGAGGAGGGGGAAACATACTGCTCCTCTTGATGAAAGAAGCTGCAGCGTTACGTTGAAAAGGACAGGGAGACCGGACAGGCGGAGAACTGGCCACTTTTCTATGAAGAAATCATCCTGTACACCCCCAGATCTCTGTGATGTTAGCTGAGAATCTGAATCAATTCCTGCCTAGCACAGCAGAGAAGAAACCAGTTGTAAAAATCCGTGGGCTCCTGGGGTACTACCAAGAGTTGGAGCTGGGACAGTGGGCGTTATGGTGTTCGGCCTGTTACTACCCAACATTCTGACACGGCTCTGCCTATCTTTGTACCAGGCACCGTGCTTTGTAAAACATTTCTTGCCTGAACCTCATAAGAACTCTTCTTGGGTATATTTTGTTTCTCCCATTTTATAAAAGAAGAAAACTGAAGCTCAGAGTAGTTAAGAAACTCACTGGAGGTCACACAGCTTGTCAGTGGTAGAGGCAGAATTTGACTCTTACGTGCATCTTGCACCTCATCACTATGAGGAACTGGCCCACAAAGCTTAGAACTCAGGTGGGGCCGTTAGTTGAAAGCCCCTAACACCCCTCAAAAGCCCTCTGCTTACGCACCTGGAGCCTCGGTTTCCTCAAGTGTAAGAGGAACCGCTGAAGCTTTCAGTCTCTCCTCTCTGGGACTGAAGGGCCTGGTGCGCTGGAAGGTGGCTCTCTGGTGCCAGGCCTCCTGTCCAAGGCTGTTTTGTACCCAGCAAGGGATATGGAGTGGTTCCTGGGGATTCCCTGTGGTGGACACAGTGATTGAATTCTGCTCATGTAACTGAAGTGTGAGTCCCTGGGGAAACTTTGGCTTTGGGATCAAATGTATGAAAGCAAACCTAATGGGTTTTAAATTTGTATTCCCAGTCTCTGTCCTCTATGTAGCTGTAATTTTGCCCTGTAGAGTGGCTGTGGTGGCATTTGTGGGAAGGGAGGAAACCTTTAGAGATGGTCACTTCCTGGCCTCCCCAGGGAGGCAACTGTGGCTCAGTGCTTCTCTGCCACCTGCTGTCCAGGAAATTTACCTACAGGTTACTTATAGGAGTACGTGGAGCGTTCAGAGCAAGGTGGGTGCTGCAAAGGAGTCTTGATGGCCCCTCACCCACACACAGGGAAACTGAGAAAGCACCTTTGTTGGAAGAACAGGGCATTTAAACTACCGTGATGGGAGGGAGTTTGGGGGATTGAAAGAAGCGTGGCCCAGGACACAGACACCTGGGCTCAGATCCCAGCTTTGCCATGCAGCCGTGGTGTGGCCCAGTGTGTCGGGAGGGATGCTAGCAAGAAGCTGCCTGTTAGGATTGACTTGAGCAGGAAATCAGACTCTCGGGAGCATAACTGGAGCTGGCAGATTGACCAATGGGCTCCCATTTCCAAGATGTATGTGAACTACCTCTGGTTAACACCATGCTGGCAGTGACAGTGTTTTGGAGGAGGAGGTGATTGGAATTGACTCCTTGGGTCACTTGAGCCTGCAGGGAGGATGGTAGGTTTCTTTTCTGCACCAAATCCCAATCTGTCCTTCTATTGGGGGTGGGGGGAAGGGTACCAAGGGTTGAATTCAGGGGTGCTGAACCAGTGAGCCACATCCCCAGACCTTTTCAAAAACTTTTTTGAGGTAGGGCCTTGTTAAGTTACTGAGGCTGGCTTTGAACTTGGGGTCCTCCTGCTTAAGCTTCCCTAACCGCTAGGATTACAAGTGTACACCACCATGTCTGGCTTGTCCTCTGATTCAATGGAGCTTCCAGATTTAAGTTCTAACCTCAGAGCTGTCTACAGAGCCTCCCTTGGACTTCCTCAGGCATGGTCACATGTGAGCAGCTGGCACCAGAGGGGTGGGGGGCACAGTGTACCTGTTAGTTCCCTTTTCCTCTGGCTGGTGTGTGGATATGATAGGGAGTGGGAATACACTACACAGCTGGGGCACATGCTGCAGCTTGGCAGCTGTGGGTTGGGACAACAGGGACCACCTCTGGTCATCTGCTTTCCTGTCTGTAACAAGGATAATATTAGTATGTCCCATTGGGTTGCTGTGGAGACTGAATTCAACAGGGCCTCGCCCAGCATCCGTGCTCTAAGTGCCTGCTACCTTCCGATTGCCCTAATTAGAAACCCAGAGTCCCAGGCTAATGAGAGGACTGTAACATATCTTTGAAGTCTGTAGCGCTCTAACTGGGCATGAGATAGGAGAGCCTCGCTCCTCAAGGGCAGTCTCCTGGCTCCCACTGAGCCTGGCTGTTTGTAATCAGTGTAGTTTGTGTGTAGCACTTCAGACAACAGATTGTGCAGGTTCGGATGTAGCCATCCTAGATGGCCGGCATTCTGCACTGCCATCAGCACCCAGTGTCCTCTGAGCAGCTGGCCCGAGGGCTGCACTTGGAGGAGCCAGCAGAAGTGAGGACCATCTCGAAGGTTTATGGAAGGTAGTCTGTTGCTGGGGACATGCAGGTCCTCTGATAGGGTAACTGCACAGAGGAAAGACACATTATCTTAGGTGTATCGGGAGATCTTGGGTGATGTTCAAAGTGATTGGGGTGTTTTTCTAATTCAGAGGACAATGAGAAGAAACAGCATCTTTTCAGTAGCTTGTCCTCAACTCTGAGCCATTGTAATCTGTCTGCTGGGATCAGTCTGGCAAATAGCCAGCAGAATGAACTTCAGAAAAGTCGTCATGCTCAGCCAGGAGTAATGGCACATGCCTGTAATCCCAGTGGCCCAGGAGGCTGAGGGAGGAGGATCACAGGTTCAAGGCCAGACTCGGCAAGTAAGTGAGGCCCTAAGCAACTTAGCAAGACTCTACCTCAAATTTTTAAAAAGGGCTGGGATGTGGCTCAGTGGTAAAGCACCCCTAGGTCCAATGCCTGGACAAAAAGAAAAAATGCATCTTAGAGCCAGAGCTGGGCTGCGGAAGAAGTCATGAAACTCATCTCCCACATGCCTTGGAGTAGGATGCATCCTCCCTTTGGTACCCGTGGGGACGTGTCTAGCAGAGGCTGCAATAATCCTAGACAGCCTCCCTGGGGATAAAGTGCACCTGGGCTCCCCTCACTCTGACCTGAGAGTCACCTTCTTGGGGTCTCAGTCATTTACCTGGTCAACAAGTGCCTCCTCCAGTGTACCGTGAGTGTCCCGCGTGTGCGCGTACGCGTCTCCACGTCCAGCTTTGTTTTCCATTGCACAGGATTTGGGAGAAACCTTATCTGGCCTGTGGATTGAAATGCTGATAGCAACTCTAGGTAAAACTTCCAATCAGCCATTGTCAGAACTATCGAGTACCTTGGGCTTAGAAGGAAATGATAACTCATCAGGTCATTTCTTCAGATTAAAAAATTAAAACATTTTATTTTTAGTGCATTGTAAATACACCTAATAGTGGGGTTCATTTTGACAGTCACAAGTGCATATGACATAGCTTTTTCATTTTATTCCGCAGTATAATTGCCGCCTTTTTCTCCTTCCTTCCCTAGTCCTCTGCCTCTTCTTTTTAGTGTTCTATTTAATTGGTGCATTATATTTATATGCCAAACTGGAACGCGTTGTGATGTATTCACACATGCGTGTGGCATAATTTCACTCCCCAGTTCTTCCCGTTTGTCTCCCTTCCTCCCCCGCTTTGGTCCCTGACTTCTACTCTGCTGTTCTCCCTTCTAGTTTCCGGAGATACCCCTTCTATTCCTTTTCTCCCCCATGCCTCTGACCTCCAGACATGAGAGAAAGCATCTGACCTCTTTCTGATTCTGGTGTGTTTTGCTCAGCATATGTGTATGCAATGGTGATCTCGGTCATAAAGCAGAATTGAAATTGTCATTTGGGGCTGGAGTGGTAGCTCAGCAGTTAGTGCTTGTGTGGCATGTGTGAGGACCTGGGTTCAAACTCCAGCACCACGTACACAACAGGGTGTCAGAGACAACAAAGGACTGATGAAAAAATAAAAACTGATTTTTTTTTTTAAAGAAATTGTCATTTGCTGGTAAATGGAGCTGAAAAACATTAAAGTTTTTTTAAAAGAGAAAGAAACAATTTTTTATTTTTCATGTGGCCTCCTTTGCTCCAAGACTTCACTGTGTACATGGTGCTGGGGTTTGAACCTGTGTACCCACACATGCCAGGCAAGTGCCATAACTGCTGAGCCACCCACTCCAGCCTGTCCACTTTAGATTTTTTTTTTAAAGAGAGGACAATAAGAGACAGAATCAATTTTTAGTTTTTCACATAGCTTTCATTGCTCTGACACTTAGTTGTGTACATGGGTGCTGGGGTTTGAACCCATGTACTTGTGCATTCTGGGCTAGCACTGTAACCCCTGAGCTACCGCTCAAGCCCCTCCACTTTAGATTTTGATGTACATTTATTTTGTCCCCCTGGGCCTTGCTCTAGGTTCCAGAAGCAGGGGCTGAGAATTCAGTTCTCCAGGCTCCCTGCCTGCTTGGATATCACCTAGGAGTCTGTGAATTTAGGGCAGTGGTGCTATTGGAAGTTTTTGGAGTTGTAATGGCCACTGCAGGGACATGATAGGTTGTTTCTTTCCCAGGCATCATAGGTGATGAATTTTCACTTTTTAACTTTTATTTAGTGATGCCGGGTATTGAACGCAGTGCCTCTAAGCTCGGTGTAGCTCTACCACTGAGTTAAAATCCTCAAGCCCTGTATTTTGTCACTTTTAGAAAATGAATTAAAAATGGCAGTTATTTACCGTGCTGATGTGAATTTGCGGTTGAGAATTTTTGGGCCCAACTCTGTGGCACTGGGGTTTTCGTGTGGAGGAGGTATTTTATTTTGTGTCCCCAGCACCTGGGACTTGACATGCAGGCAGGCTGGTGATGTTTCAGCAGTTTAGTGTGTCAAACTGCTAATTCTTCTCACCTGTGAAAACAGCTGGCGTTATAGGGTGCAATCCTTAATTGGCTCCAGTGGCTGTAAGATCAGCTCCAGAAGCAAAGGGGGAAATTAATCTGTTCATGTGGTTTCTTCTCTCTGGAGTTTCGTTCTTTGTGTCATTATGCATTTGTTAGAGCGGCCAAGGGCCCCAAACTGGCCTTGCGTGGGGGAGCGAGGCCGTGTGGTCTGTTGGGGAAGGTGCTTGGTTAGATTTCAGAAGGACTGTGGATTCCAGCCCTGCTTCTGTTGGGGAATTCTGCAGCTGTAGCCCACTGTGGTGAGACCAGAGGAGCATGAGCTGCCCAGCAAGAGCCTTCAGGGGAGCCTCCCAGGGCATCACTGAGGAGTGTAGGGCTGCTGGGGTGGGTGCCCCGACTGTGGAGGGCCTGGCTGCTTTCACTGCACCTGGGCCTCCCCACAGAAACAAATAGACACCCTCCGAGACTGACCTGGAGAAGAGAGTGTTTGGTGGGGCAAGGGGGAATTCCCCTGTACTTTTGTGTCCTCAGGGATCCTCCAGGTTCAGGGTCTGGAGATTCAGTTCAGGGCTAGTGGCAAGCAAGATGGGATCCCCACACTCCCAGGAACCCTGACACCAGCCCTCTGAGCCAGATTGGTGATGCTGTTCTTCGTGATGTTTGCCAGTCTTTGCTGAAGTCCCTCTTGAGGGTCTTGGATGTCTGGTGTGGGATGGAAGGCCTTGTGTGCCCACTCTGCCCAGCCAGAGTGGCAGTGGGGGAATAATGTCATTCTAAGGCTAGGGTGACATTGACCAGGTGAATGACTGAGACCACAAGAAGAAGGTGACTCTCGGGACAGAGTGAGGGGAGCCCAGGTGCACTTTCTTTATCCCCAGGGAGGCTGTCTAGGATTATTCCAGTCTCTGCTAGACACTACCCCATGGGTACCTAAGGGAGGATGCATCCTACTCCAAGGCATGTGGGAGATGAGTTTCATGAGTGGAATGTCCTTGTGAAGTTGATCTCTCCTCTCCAGGCTGCTGGAGACAGCCACTCATGTTCTCATTGAGCAAAGGTTTGGAGTTTTCTAGTCTTTGAACATCAGTGTGATATATTTTTTTTAAAGTCTTGTACTACAAGACTTTCCCAAATGGCTCACAGCTCAGTACAAACTGTGCCCGATTGGTGCTTTTAGTAACCTCTGCTGTAGATGTTCAGTTGATTACTTTCCGAAAACAACACCCCAGACTGTAAGGCAAGATTTTTGTAACATCTGGAGGGGAACTTACTGTCCTTTCTGCCCGTGTTCTACACCCACTCAGCCTCACACCTGACTCTTCTCCACCGGTGGCGTGCCTCACTCTAGCCAGGGATGGCCCAGCCCTGCAGCTTTGCAGTTCAAAATGAAGGATGCTGAGCTGCTTTCTTGTCCTTGTCTGAATGCAAACCATCCTCTGGTTTGCGTGGGGATGGGGACATGGTTCATAATTTCCCACTGCTGCTCTTCTCTCCCCCACCCCCGACAATGAGATGTGTGTGTGGTGGGGGGCAAGAGGTGGCGGGCAGACGAGAGGAACGCCATGTTTAAATTTCCTTTTTTTTTTTTTTTTTTTGAGAGTGCCCATGTCACCCATGATTAAGATGAATTGCCATGAATTTGTATAAATACTGTTTAGGTGAACATTATCAGCACCTCCAGAAGCCGTTTGTAACCCTCCCTTGCTCTTCTCTGGAGAGAGAACCATTCTCATGACCTTAATGCCATAGTTAAATCTCACCTGCTTCTGAACTTCAGATAAATGGAGTCAGAGCAGGTAAGCTGTTGTATCTGGCATCTCATCTCGGCATTATATTGTGAGATGCATCTCTTGGCTACAGAGTAATGCTGTCCACGGATTTTTTTTTTCCATGGCTGTACAGAATTCCAAGACATCACTACATCTTGATTTGCTTATCCACTCTAGTCCTGATGGGTCTTTCAGCTGGGAACAACTTGTGCGTGTCCCCTGGAGAGCCCACCTGTGTGCTTATCTTGGGTGTATTCTTAGAAGTGGAATGACAGGGTTATAGAGCGTTCAGCTGTATTAGACACTGACGACTCGTTTTCCGGAGTGGTTTCAGCAGTTCCCACTCCCACCAGCGGGACACGAAGGTGCCGGTTGCTCTGCAGCCTTGTCACCTCTTGGCATGTGCAGTCTCTTTGGTTTGGGCCTTATCAGCATGAAGTGCTACCTCCTTTGATTTAAGGGGTAGCTAGTACGTGGGAGCACCTGCTCATGTTTGACGACCAATTTGGCTATCTTCACGAGGTGTCCAAGTCTTTGCCTCATTGTTCCATTTTGTCTTATTTGTTTGTAGGACTTCTTTATGTTCTGAATAGGGACTTTTTATTTTCACATGTTCCCAGATGTCCTAAGCTTCCCTCCACCCCTTGCTGGATATGAACTAAGGGCCTCGTGCATGTGAGCAAGCCCTGAGCTGCTCCCTCAGCCCCATCCTTTAAGCTTCCTTTTCCCCTTGGCCTCATAGTGCTAAGCAGGTGCTCCACCACTGCGCCACATCCCCAGCCCTCCCTTAAGCACTTAATGCACCTGGAGAAGATCTAACAGGTTAATTGCAGGACTGTTTCTCTCGACCTATGTGTACGCACAGAGTGAAATAATAGGATTTCCCAGTGAGCATCCAGATTACTCGCTCAGGGCTGGTGAGGATTTAGCCTTCTGCCTGCTCTCTCTGGTACGAGGTTGTGACAGAATGCCTTTTCCTCTTAATGTGCAGGGTCCTGGTGGGTGCACCGAAGGCAGATTCCAAATACAGCACTTCAGTGAAGTCCCCCGGGGCTGTGTTTAAGTGCCGCGTACACACCAACCCTGACCGCAGATGCACCGAACTGGACATGGCTCGAGGTGGGTGGATGTCACTGTCAAGGTTTCCATGGGCTCTGCTACTTTATGCTCCGTTCTTTCTTAGGGTGGCCTGATCATTCACCCACTTGACTGTCCTTCCGTCCTTCCCTCCCTCTCACAAATATGTATATTGAGTACTCATCAGTGATAAAGTACTGGGATATACTGGCGAACAAAACAAGGATCCTGTCATCTTGGCTTTGAAAATTAGTAGTCAGAAGTAATGTTAAAATGAAAGAAGAGCAGAGGGAAGGTGGGTGGGTACTCAGTCTGATCTAAAGTGGAGGGTCAGGGAAGAGCTGAGGACCTTTCCACATGACTAGAAAGATGCATAGCAGCTAGCTGGGCAGACCTGGGAGGGAGACCTTCCAAGCAGAGGGGTTAGCAGAGTAGTTAGTGTAGCGGGAGTGGTGGGCAGGGAGGGCTGGGGCTTGATCACAGAGGGCCTAGCAGGCCAGGGTAAGCTGTTAGCTTATTCTGTGTATGAGGGGGAGGAGGTTAAAATCAATTTTAGGCTCTGTATTTTAAGTAGGGAGTGCTACAATTGGGTAGTGTTTTTTAAAAAGCTCACTTTGGTCCAGTGGAAGATACATCTTTGGAATAGGATGGATCCAGCTGGGTTCAAAGCCCAGCTGGGATTTACTGGGGATGCCCTGTAGCTTCTTGGGCCTCAGTTCTCTCACTTTGTCAAAAAACCAAGATGAAGATCCATACCTCTCAAGGATTGCCTTGAGATTATCTGGGCTCCATTATCTGGTTATAGAACTAGGCTTGATGATCAGGAGTCTACGTTATCACTTCAAGTCTTTCCTGCAAAGCTCCTTTTCATCAAAATCTTCTAATAAAACCACAATATTTGTAGTTTGGTACCAGGGATTGAATCCAGAGTCACTTAATCACTAAACCACATCCCTGGCCCTCCTTGTTTTTTATTTTGAGATGAGATCTTGGTAAATCCTTAGGGTCTCACTGAGTTGCTGAGGTTGTGATCTTCCTGCCTCAACCTCCTGAATCTCTGGGATTACAGGCATATGCCATCATGCCTGGTATTATTTCTAAATTACTTTTAAATAAAAAGATGTTGTGATTTCTTTTTATTTCATGATACCAGGGGTTGAACCCAGAGGTGCTCAACCACTGAGCCACATCCCCAGCCCTTTTTTATATATTATTTGCTTAGGGCCTCACTAAATTGTTATGACTGGCTTTGAACTTGAGATCCTCCTGCCTCTCAGCCTCCCAAGTTGCTGTGATTCCAGGCGTGCACCACCACACTTGGCTCTTGGGATTTTCTTTAGCAGAAGAGAGGTGTCCTTTGGTGCAACTCAGGGTGACTGATTTGTCAGCTGTTTCACACTGGTACAATAAAAATTGAGGAGCTTGCTTCAGAACATCAATCAATGCATTGCTTTCTTCACTGAATGTCTTGCTATGAAAACAAAAACTGAATTAAGCACAGTACATAATGATGGAGGTGATGTACACTGTTATAAATTCCTATGGAGTTGATTACCATTTTGTTACAAGGCCCTTATTTCCTTACAGGGAATGGCCATCTGTTCTGTGGGCCACCTTTTGAACCGTACATGAAGATCATTCCTCAGCCCAAGTCTGACATTCTTCTTTCTCCTCCAGGGAAGAATCGGGGCTCGCCCTGTGGAAAGACCTGCCGGGAAGACCGGGATGACGAGTGGATGGGGGTGAGCCTGGCCCGGCAGCCCAAGACCGATGGCCGTGTGTTGGTAAGGACTCCTGGGGGCGCTGTGGGGCGGGGATGGCTCCCTGACTGGATGACTTTGACTTGTTAGGAAAGCCAGCTGGCCTAGAGACAAGGGAAAGGCTTTGCGGGTACCCATCCTGTGCTACTGCTTAGATAAATGACTTGGGTTTTTCTTTATTTTTTTTTTATCTGCCAAATATTACCGACTATCCCAAGGAGCAGAGATGTGGCTTTTGAAAATTGACAAACAAAACTTACGTGAAAAGAACTTTTGCAAATTTGTGAATTTTTTTGTGTGTGTATATGTCCTTAAGTTGAGATGGAATTTCCATAAAACACACAAATCTTAAGAATGCATTTTGGGTTTTGACTATTGAACACACTTGTGTCACTCCCATACTGTGATACACAATAATTCAATAATTCCATGCCCCCCAAAGTTCTCTGTGCTGCTATCCAGTCAATTCCTGACCCAAGGTAACCCCTGGTACAATGGGTAGTAATATAAATTACCTGAGCTTTTTCTAGAGCTTCATAGAAGTGTAGTACTACAATATATGCTCTTGTCTTATTTCACTGAAGATATTTGAGATTCATCTGTGTTGTATGTATCAGTAATTAGTAGTTCATTGCTTTTTTTTTTTTTTTTAAATAAACTCAGGGGTGTGCTACCACTGAGCCACATTCCCAGTCCTTTTTATTTTGAGACAGGGTCTTACAGAGTTCCTGAGGCTGGCCTTGAACTTGTGATCCTCCTGCCTCAGCCTCCTGAGTATCTGAGATTACAGGGGTGCACCACTGTACCTGGCTTCAATAGTTCTTTCCTATTTGTTACTATATGGTGTTGCATTATGAAATTCATATTTAAAAATTTGTTTTTTCTTTTGTGCCATGGAATGAACCCAGTGGTGCTTAATCACTGAGCCATATCACCAGCTGCCCCCCACCCCCATAGCCTAAGTTGCTTAGGGCCTTGTGAAGTTGTCGAGGCTGGCTTTGAACTTGCAATCCTGCTGGGATTACAAGAATATGAGACCACATTTTGCTAAGATAGAGGTTCTTATTATGTTGCTCAGGCTGACCTTGAATTCCTGGGTGCCAGCGATTCTCCTGCCTCAGCCGTTTTAGTAGCTGGGACTACAGGCACCCATCACAGTGCTGGCCTTAAAAATACATCTTATTTTAATTAGTCATTTATTTGGCTTCCAGAGGGCATTCTGATCCTTTAGGTGCTTTCAGGGAGATACCAATTCTTTGCCATGGGGGCTCCTAGTGGCCTAGAGTTCCAATGCCCAGTAATGCAGCTGTGAGTCACATTTAAATCTAGAAGTATTAAAATTAAGAATTCAGTTCTTTGGTCATGTTAGCTATGTTTCAGGTGCTCAGTAACCACACATGGTTGCCGCTTACTGTATTGGATAGTACAGAGCGGGAACATTTCCATCATCCCCGAAAGTTTTATGGAGCTCAACAAAAAAAGGAGTTTAACTGCCAGAGGTTTTGATTTTATCCGTTCCCTCTTTTTCTTGTAAACTTTTCTATTGCGAAGTAACGTGAGGGCACTGCGCAGGTACAGCTGTAGCACAGCGTGGTGTCTGTCTCATAACCTACAACTGGGTGTCCCCAACTGCTGACACATCGTGGTGCCCTTGTGCCCTCTCCCACTTGGTCCCCTTGGAGGCCACCAGTGTTCCGACTTCGTGGGCGTCTTCTGCCACTGGCTTTTCTTGGAAGCTGTGGGAAGATTTTGTTGAAGCCCAAGATCAAGAAAGGAAAATAGGACTGGCTGCCACTCATCGAGGGCTTCCAGGGTTTTGTGTATACATTTTAGCCCAGGGGAAGCAGGTTTTCTTGGAGGATCTAGGGAAAATATTTTTTGTCCCCTCTCTGAGGAGTCTGCTTTTGTGCTAAACCTGTTCGTAGTAGAAGCTCTTCATCCAGATTCCACTCTTCCCAGTGCAGTGTCTTCCCCCTCGCCAGGCCCCTGGGGAGAGGGAGGCAGCAGCTGGAAGCTGTCACCCACATTGCCTTGTGGTATTGCTGAGGTTCCTCAAGCCTGACGTGTGTCTTGGATCCCAGTCCTTTAATCGCTGTGGCCACTGGCCTGGACCCTCGCCGAGCCGGTCACGTCCCTCCAGGCCTAGGGGCCTGACCTTGACGGGAGGACTAGGTCCCAGAAGGGCCAGATCTTCTGTCTCCTATTCTGGGAAGAGGAAGAAGCCGACCATCTATAAATCAAAGCATGGCCTGAGGTTGTGATTCAGCACAAGCAGAGAGGAGGCGGGGACCTGGTGACAGATACCACAGAGTGCTTTTAAGGACTTTCAGCCCAGAGTCACATTTTCTCTTGTCAAGATCCTTCCTCTCCTCATGAATATATATATTGATATTGAATCCAGGGGTGCTCTACTGTACTGCTAAGCTATCTTTCCCAGTCTTTTTCTTTTTTTTTTTTTTTTTTAAACAAGATCTTGCTAAGTTGCTGAGGCTGTTGACCTTGAGATCCTCCTGCCTCAGCCTCCAAAGTTGTGGGGATTATAGGCATGTGCCACTGTGCCTGACGTAAGGATCATCTTGATGTGGCTGAGAACTTGTTTCCAGAGGGTCAAGATAATGGTTCTGCAAGAAGGGACCATGGGGAAGAAGCCAAGAAGGCAGAGCAGAGTGTCTGTAGATAGTGGTGCTGTGGATAATCCCATCTAATTAGTTGCATGCAGAGCTATTTTTTCTTACATTTTGGACATTGGTTATGTCCTCTATCCAGTAAGCCACTCTGTATGGGTGCTGAAGAGGGGTATCTGAGGGCATCTGGCTGTGTGATCTCTTTTGTCCCAGTTGTGGTCAAAAACATATGTAACATACAATGTATCATCTTAACCTTTTTATGTTGCATATGGTAACATTAACTGTATGTATGTTATTGTACAATAGATATCTAGAAGTCTTCCATCTTGCAAACCCACAACTCAACAACTCCCTTTCCTCCCTCCTCTTGGTCCCTGGCAACCGCCATTCAAATTTCTGTTCTGAGAGTTTGACTATGTTAAATCTCATGTAGGTGGAATCATGCGTATTTACCCTCTTATGACAGACTTCTTTCACTTAGAATGATGTCCTTGAGGTTGTCTTGTGGCATATGACAGAATTTTCCTTTTTAAGGCTGAATATAATTTCATTGTATATATTTGTTGAATTTTCTGTAGTCATCCACTGATGGCTGCTTCTGTATCTTAGCTCTTGGGAGCAACGCTACTGTAAACACATGTCTACCAATCTCTCTCCCAGATCCTGTTTTCAATCCTTTTGGGTATTTACCCAGAAGTTGGGTAATTGGATCTCATGGCAATTTAATTTTAATCTTTTGAGAAACCTCCATCCCATTTCCAAAGTGGAGGTAGCATTTTGTGTTCCCAGGAGCTGTGCACAGAGGTTCTGCTTTCACTACGTCCTTGGGCTTTTGTTCTGCTTGGTAATGCTGGGGATTGAACGCAGTGCCTCCTGCATGCTGAGCATACACTCTGCTACTGAGTTACGTCCCCAGATCACCAACAATCACCCCTCCTTTTGAAAAATGTTGGCTGTCCCCAGTGGGCACAGAGTGATATTTCACTATGGATTTGGTTTGCTTTTCCTGATGAATGGTGATGTTGAGAATCTTTTCATCTGCATTATGGCCATTTGTGTCTTTGTAGAAATGTCTAAGTCTTTGATTTTTTTTTTTTTTTTACCAAGGATTGAACCCAGAGGTGCTCAACCATTATGCCCCATCCCCAGTCCCTTCATTTTTTTTTTAAACTGAGTGTCTTGCTAAATTGCTGAGGCTGGCTTTGAACTTGTGATCCTCCTGCCTCAGTTCCTTGAGGTGCTTAGAATTATAGGTGTGTGATACTGTGCCCAGCCTTAGAGAGAAGGGGGGAGAGAGAAAGAGAAATTTATTTTTCATCTGGCTTGTGTTTCTCTGATACTCCATTGTGTATGTGGTCCTGGGGTTTGAACCCAGGTCCTTGCACATGCCAGGCAAGCGCTCTAACCTCTGAGCCACTGCTCCAGCCCCACGTTTAACATCTTTCATGTCATTAGGAACTCAACACTGTCATTTCTATTTTATATTGCATGTATAATTTTGTGTCCTTCATGGAAGCCACTTGGGGATGGAGACCATTTTTACTCAGTGCCTAGAGGACATCTTTCTTAGGAACAGTATCTAAGTGTGTTTGCATAATTTGAGGCCTGAGTAGTTAGTTGTCATCTTTCCTTGGCTGATTCTAAGTGATAGAAGTACTAGGCAAAATGCTGTAAAATGACCTTTGGAAATGGTAGGTGTGACAACAAGGTACAACAACTGGCCACCTTCCATATTCGTGTTTCACAGGCCTTTGATCCACTGCTTTTTAAATGTCTTCATTCTTGCTGTCAGAACTTTCTGGGAGGCATGCATTTATTTCAAAATTAAAAACAGAAAGGATGTGTGTCATTTGGATGCATTTTGAGAACTTGCTGGGGAGGAGCCTGGTGCTGTAGGGATGAGAACTGTGTCGCTAGGGAGCACACCACTGGGTTCCAGCGTTGGGCTTGGAAAGGGAGAGGTGGTGTAGCTGCTTTGACAGGCATCTGGTGCTGATTTTAAAGTAAGGAACAGAAGAATTGGAAAGTGTGACAGGGAGCAACGTCTGTTATTGACAAATGGCATTATTTGGATGAGCGTGGGCGAGGCTCAGCCTGTTGGGGCCTAAGCCCTGTGCATCTGGGCTCTGTGAGCAGTGTGGTACCTGCAGTTTTGCCCCGGGGAATAAATGATCGCTGGTGTACAAACAGCATCAAGATTGGGGGTGAGCCCTTCCCTTCTCACACTGTGCCCTTGCCTTCCCAGTATGCGGATATTTTAATAGGCAAGAGGGGTTGGAGCAGTGGCTTGTGGTAGCTCAGTGGTTCCCATGCTTGCCTGGCATAGGCAAGGACATGGGTTCCAACCCCAGCACCATGTACAGAATAAAGTGTTGGAGCAATGAAAGCCACATGAGAAACTGAATAAAATTGACTTTCTCAGTGTCCCTCTCTCTCAAAAAACAAAAACAAAAAACAAACCCATTACTTGTAGTAACCATCGCAGAACCCAGCACAGACCCGCCTGTTCTCTTTTTGATCCGAGTTGTCAAGGCTCAGGCAACAAATGACTTCAACTTGTTGATTATTTCTGGGTGAGGCAGTGTTCTCCTGCTCTACTCTGCTGCTTCCTTTCCAACATCAGGGCTGTCCCTCTATCTGTTCACCACTTCCCATGTGTGCATTTCTTTCAAAACCACAGGGTACATTTTTGCATTTACTTCTGTTGCTCTGTTTCCGTGTGTGTGTACACGTATGTGCACGCATGTGCACACTCTTTATTGAGCTGGGACGCAACGCAGAAAAATACCTAAGTCATCCGTGTGCACCTTGATGCATCTTTGTTAGGAAGAACATTCCCAGCACCACAGGAGCCCCTTCCTGGTGCCTTTCCAGCCACTGTGTCCTCCACCAAGAAGCTTCTTCAGGGCTGTCTTGTGGCATCCCAGCCTCACTTTGATCCTGTAAACACCACACAATGTTCTGAGTGGCCCAGGCCTGGCATGGCTGTGAGCCGTGAACCTGGAAGCATGAGAAAGTCTTTGGCCATCTGTATGTGGCAAATGAGTGTGTAGGAGGGTAGGGTGGATCTTTGTGGCTGAGCCACCTGGAGAGGCTCAGTACTCGCCCCCCAGGAAGGACATGCTGTTTCTATGCAAGAAAAAAAGCCCTTTGAAATAAATTGTTGGTTTTCTTCCTCTTTTTATTCCTTTGGAGGAGATACAACTCTATTAGCTTGAAATAAATCTTGTTTTAAGATTTGGAATGGTAGCAGGTCTCCTCCTCCTTAGGATGATTTCAAGGGACCCCTCTCTCTGCCCTATGCTGGGAATTGAACCCAGGATGGCCTCACACATGCTGAGCTCACGCTACCACTGAACTACTCCCTTGTTCCTGAGTAGGTCTTGCTGTTTCCAGAGAATGTTCTCCTTTTCCTGTTCTTCCCTGCTCTGCACCCTTCCCCGCTCATGACTCACAGGATAGATTGAGTTATTAATACTTTGCAGATAGCCCCTCAGAATTGTTTTTAAGTACCATCAGACTGACATGTATGCATAATGATAACACAGCTCCAAGCAGTGTTTTCGTTCTATATTTTACATGCAGAGACCCTTTGTGGTGTTTCCCTGCGTGGTGTCCACCTTTGACATTTTGCTCTGACTTCCCAGAATGCCTTAATTTTGGTTTCGTTTAGTGTGAAATGCAGCATTGGGAACTTCTAGGAATTATCCAAGGTTCCTCCCTAAACAGTTTGTGGCACTTGAAAAATGATTAGACAATATACTAGACATTAACTACAGCAAGTCCTTCCTGAAATGCGGTAGCATGCAGCTGGCTGTCAGCGATGATAAACATCCGCCTCTCCAACCCAGAAACGCAGTGGAACAGGGAAAGTACTAAGCTGCGGACTTTACTGAGTCCGTAAACCAAAGTACAGCTAATTTACCCATGAATTGGGTGCTAATAAGTGATTCCAGTGTGCAAGCCATCAGAATTGGAATTGAAAACTTGAAAATAGCTGATATCCTAAATATCTCTAGGTTTTGCATCCATGGATTCAACTAACAGTGGATCAAAAATGTCTTTAAACAAGTGCACCTGTACCAAACGTATACTTTTCCTTATTTCCTGCTAATGGTGGAGACCTGCCACCATTAGCAACTGGGGATTGGAGCAGTGGCTCAGCAGTTCAAGTGCTTGCCTGGCATGCACGAGAATCTGGATTCAAATCCTAGCACCACATATGCAACTAAGTGTTGGAGAAACAGAGGCCAGATGAAAAAAAATTGATTCTCTCACTCTTAAAAGTGTGTGTGTACACATGCATGTATATATAGCTATTTACATAGCATTCCTGGCTATTGTAAGGCAGAGCTAAAATATACAGGGAAGTGTGCGTAGGTCATGTGTAAATAATATACCATTTTAGAAGAGAATTCAGCACCTGTAGATTTTGGTTTCTGAATGGCATCCTAGAGCCACTCTGCCTTGGGTACCAAGGGACAACTCTATGGGGCAGTATGGAGTGATCATCTTTTTAGTGGTGATGTTTTAGGTCCTTAGTGCATATTATTTCCATCTGTTGAGAAATGTGTGATTTTAGCACAGGAAAGTACCAAGTGGTGGGCAGGAAGGTAGTTTGCAGTTGAAGGATTGACAATAGATCGATTTCTGTAGCGTTTTCAGACAAGAGGTACAGTGTGGTTGCCCAGGTTCTAGGGTCATGCTGAGTGTGTGGTCCTTTGCCTTGGGCAAAGAGGAGCTTGTCAAGAGCCCTGGTGGCAGTTGGCTTGAAGGGTTCAAGAGCAGATTAATTAGAAGGCAGTGATCTCGTTATAGATTGGCCTTAGGAGATCTAGGCCCCAGAGAGCTCTGTCATGGGCTCAGTAGCACCCAATCTGCAGAGAGTGGTTATTTCAGCATTCCTAGGACCGTGGGGAAGACTGAAAGGACAATCAATAGGGACCAGACCTGCTTTAGGGGCAGCTTTTGATGGCTTCTCAGGTGGGAATTGGGAGTCTTAGGATGGAGAATGCTTGGTAGTGAGATGAGACTTGGAAACTGGGTTCCAGCCTGATTTGCAGCCCTTGCTCTGCGGCTTGCCCAGAGCACTTCCTGTTCTAAGGATACCTCTCTTCCTGCCTTGTGGGGTCCTAGAAGAAGTCAAAGGTAGATCATAAGCATGGGAAACGTTATAACTCCTGGAAACCGTGTCTGTCTTTAAAGGAAACAAACCGAGACATTGAAATCATTGTCCTACAATTTGATATTTTAAGAAAATGCATCCATTGGCAGAACGAGATGAACTGGTAGTAGGAATCGGTGCCTAGGAGAGGTGGGTGGACTGGGCAGATGTGCATGCTGGGGGGCCTTGCCATCATTGTGGTATATGGATATGCAGAGACTCTCGCACACAACTGAGGCCACTGTCACATTGGAATGGGAGGAGGGGCACGTTCTGTGGGGCAGGTTAGCCAGGTCTGAGCTCTGGCTGCTGGCACTTGGTCCTGGGTCTGTTGGTGAGAACGACCCTGGCTCAGGGCATCTTACTGAAGGTTTGTCCCCAGCATTTAGGCTGCTCTCCATAGCTGCAAGGTGCCTGTCTGTCTCTGATGGCCTCCCCAGTCTCCTCACAAATGCCAAGCTCTCTACCTCCTCAGGACCCTTGGCCTGGAACTCTTCTTCCGTGTTTCAGGCCTGACCTCAGAGGGCCTAACCTGAGCAGCCTGTGAGAGCCAGCCACTCCCTGGTACCAGGGAGCTCTCTGGTTAGATTGAAACAGTTATCTTGCTAGGGGTTTGGTGACACAAGTGTGTGCATTTGTCAAAGCTTGATTAGTGGTACAGTTGAGGTTTGTGAATTTTACTTCAATAAAAGAACCATCAACAAGCATCTACTTCCTGTTCAGGAGTGGCCTGCTGGAGAGTCTCTACAGGTAAAAGCACAGTTAAATGTGGGCAGGTCCTCCCTTTCCTG
>PVKS010033968.1:0-21295 GCA_004027875.1 Aplodontia rufa | reverse complement strand
AATCTTATTTTTCAGGCAGAATCCCGTTAAACAAAAACAAAAACAAAACAAAACAAAAAACCAAAAAAAAAACCCACCTCCAATAAAAATGCAACACTAGCTGTTACAGTTCCGAGAATTTCTGACCCTTAGATCCAGAGGTATGTATCGTTTGGTGGTGTAATGAAACCCGGGATCAGGCTGGGAATTTTTCGGAGTTGAGCTTGTTTGGGGAGAAGCGAATTGGTTGAGTCCGGTGGCCTGGATTTTCTTAGAGGATCTGCTCTGAAATTTTCTGTAGTAAAGGGGTATTTGACTCCCCCTGGGCAGAAGCCTGAGTTGGTTGTTTCCAGCCAATCTACACTCCAGATATTTCTTGGGTCTGGGGCTCAGAAATTGTAGGTAGTCGAGTTGCTCCTTTTACAGAGGCTGTGGGAATCTGATTGATCCAAGCAGAATGGCTAGCCTGAGTCTCGCTTCCTCAGGATTAATGATGGCCCACTCTGCGTGTCTTGTGATCCCCAGAGGGCTCAGGAGCTGTTTAGTGCTGTTGGCTAAGGACCTAAGGGAAAGGTCCAGATCTTTCTAGAGTTTTGTGATTCTCCATTACAAGCACTAGAAGGGGACCAGCTTGAGGTGCCCAGGACTCCACAGCCTTGGTTATGTGAGGAGCTCAGAGGCTTAATTGAAACCCAGGCTGCCCCATATATTCCAAGCTTCTTGCGGCCGGTTACCGGGGCTAGGGGTGGAAGACTCGCCCCGCCCACAGGGACACGTCACAATGGCGACGGGCTGCTGACTAGATTGATAGCAATCTCTCCCCAGCGCTTTTCTGCAAGACTAGGCAAAGCAATGAGCAGGCAGTTCACAGTGGTGCTTGGTCATGAAATTCAGACCCTTCCTCCGTTTCAGGTTGCAAGCCTTTGCCCGGGGCGGCGCAGAGAGGCAGACAGCGTGTTTCGCTGGGCAGGTCGCCCCCCCCCCCCCCCGCAAGCGCGCCGCAGCTCGCGGGACACGGTGTAAATTAGCTATTGAGCAGAAAAAATATCTGGGCTTAATTCCAAGTACATATATATGGAGAGCAATCAAACCGAGAGTTCACAGTGTGCCGGTGCAGAAAGGTTGTCACCATGTTTCGCTGGGCAGGTCACCCCGCCCCCCGGCAAGTGCGCCGCAGCTGCTGCAGCTCGCAGGACGGGGTGTAAATTGGCTATTGAGCAGAAATATATCTGGACTTAAAACCGAGTTCATATATATGAAGAGCGGTCCAATTAGGGAGTTGGAGGCCAGATTAGGGGATCTGACCAGGGGTAGCTTGGTCCCCCGTGAGGAAGTTCCACTCACACTGGGTGTGGGGGTGGCCCCGCCTTTGGCAGCCGCTTCCTCGTTTTGTTTTGTTTTGGGTTAATGCTCTTCACTTTTCCTTTGGGGTCAAAGAACTAGCAGCAGGCAATGCCTGCCCGTTCAGGGAAAATCGTCCTACCATGGGAATCCACGTGCCGACGCACAGCCTGTGCTGACTCTCGGGAGCTTCACGGGGTCAGTGTCCCTGGGATAACCGCCATCTTCCTTCCTTTTGCATTTCTTGTTGCTAGTGATATGGAGCATTTTCTCATACGTTAATGGGCTTTTTGGCTTCCTCTGTTGAGAAATTTCTTTAGTTCCACAGCCCATTTATTGATAGGCTTATTTGTAATTTTGGTGTTTCTTTAGTTCTTTGTATATTTTTTTGATGTAAATTCAAGTTTTACTTTTATTGTGATTAAAAACACTGAGTGTTAGAAATTTTAAGTGCACTACAGTTTTAATTATGTTTACAAAACTGTATAGCAGATCCCTAAAAAGTTATCAGATAACTAAAAGTTCATATCTATTTCACTTAAGGCATTGAAGATTTTAGAGTCAAAGATAATCAAGAAATATTAAGCATGATGGTAGTTCTTTTTATTTCTGGGGGAATTTTTTATTGAATATGGACTTAAAATTGAGGGGGTATCATTATCAAACAATCAAGAACAAATCTATATTCACATAGTTAGCCAAGGTATTCTGGACGTTAGCCCACTGTCTGAGGTGTAGCAGGCAAAGATTTTCTTCCATTCTGTAGGTTCTCTTGACACTCTTGACTAATTCTGTAGCTGTGCAAAAGCTTTTCAGTTTAATTGCATCTCATTCATTTATTCTTGACTTTAAAGTTTGCCCATGGGAGTCTTGTTAAGGAAGGTGGCATCGACCCCTATATCATGTAGTGTTGATACTATTTCTTTTTCAAGCAGTTGTAAAGTTGTTCCCTTAATATCCAGATCTTCAAACCTTTTTAATTGTTGTGCAGGGAGAGAGGTAAGGATCCAATTTCAGTTGTCTCCATATGGCTGTCCAATTTGTCCAACACTGTTCAACAGGCTATCCTTCAACTTTATGCTTTTACACTCTTAATCAAATACCAGATAGTTAAAGGTATGGGGTTTGTCTCAGAATCTTCTATTCCATTGGTCTTCAGTTCTGTTTTAAAACCAATACCATACTGTTTTTGTTACTATAGCCCTATAGTATAATTTCAGGTCAGGAATTGAGTACTACCTGCATTTTCCTTCTTGCTGAGTAATGTTTTGGCTATTCTGGGACTTCTCTTATTCCATATGAACTTGAGAATTGCTTTTTCTATATCTGTGAAGAATGATATTGATATCTTGATGGGGATTGCATTGAATCTGTATAGGGCTTTGGGTAGAACGGCCATTTTGATTGTATTGATTCTGCCTAACCATGAACATGTAATATTCTTCCATCTAATCAGATCTTCTGCAATAATCTTAATTTTGGTTGAGTCTGTGGTGATCTGTTTTTGTCTTTGATTTTGTTGATTTGCTTCACTTCGCTCTTCCTTTTAGTAAGGTTGGCAAGGAGTCTGTCAAATTTATTTTTTCAGAGAACTAATTTTGTTTTGTTGATAATTTGTATTTTTTTTTTTTGTTCTCAATTTCATTGATTTCAGCTCTTATTTCTTCTATTAGCTTTGGAATTGGAATGTTTCTGTTTTTGCAGATTTGAGATGGAGAATAAGACTATTAATTTGGGCTCTTTACTGATGTTTGGTGAAGGCACTCAGTTCTATAAATTTACCTCTTAAGAATGCTTTCATACTATCCCAGAGATGTAAATATGTTGTTTTATCATTCTCATTTGTTTCCAAGAATTTCTTGATTTCTGATCTCATTACCTCTTTTATCTATTCTTCATTTAAGAGGGTATTATTCAATTTCCAAGTATTTGAGTAGTTTTTCTTGTTGATGGCTAAGATCATAGCATTGTGGTTAGACAGGATACTTGGGACTATATCGACTTTTTTTGTATGAAGGTTAGCTTTGCAGACTAGGATCACACCAGATTCTTCATTTCACTTCCCTCCTTGGGTAGCTGTTCCTAGTGTTCAGGTGCTCATGTCTATTATGGATATAGTGGGTAACATCATTTTTTTTGAGATGGGAATGAGCTGTATGAATAAAATAATTTTCAATAAAACTGAAGTTATCCCTTAAATTTCAAAATTGTAAGATGGGTACTGCAAGTCTCCTTTCTTGTGTCTTGTTTGTTAAAGAACACTGAACTTACTGAACCTACTCATAACCGTTTGTGTGTCATTATCATAAACCCCAGACTTGGGTGAATTCCAACATAATGGGTTTCTGGTCCTTTTCAACTAATGATCAACCTTTCTAGCTTGTTTTCTCAATGTTCTCAATGTTTTAAGTTTATAACCAACTTACGTTGGTATTGTAATAAGTTCTCAGCATTTGACAATTTCTGGCATGTTTTAGTTGGCTTGGCTTTGTCTTAATACCATTCTAAGAAATGTTCGTAAAATGATTTAGAAATGTGTAATTTTTGAAATACATTTGAATATGAACATTAGCCTTATATCTATAGCCTTAAAGTTTTGACTGTATTGGGCAAATATTAGATATATTTCTTTACTTGGACAAAGCTTATGTTTGGAGGGATAATTTATAATTTTAAAAAATGGATGCACAGATTTGTGGAAGAGGCTGAAGCCTCCAATTCTTCCTTCCCCTCCAGACACCTGCCTAAGTAGGTTACTGCTGATGATGCTCTCAGCCCTTCTGTTTCCTCTAAGCCAAGGGCTCCTCTTCCTGCAAACCATTTCCCCAAAGCTCTTCCCTATTTGTAGCTGTAGCGGGGCTGGATCAAAAACAAATTAACCATTCAGAACTAGGCAGAACAAGACAGTAAAACCATCGCATCCAAATAAATTGTTAGAAATTTCATAGTGAAGAGAAACAGGTAAATTCTGCCAACTGAGTTTAGGCAAATGGACTCTCTCCCAATTGACCTGCTTCCACACAGAGGCACCTTGGAGGCCCAGGGGGACGTGGTTTATCCACAAGCCTTGACTAGATCTGTGGCCCAGCGGGCAGATGCTTCTTCCACCCCAGGGCTGCTCTAGGTGCACTTGAACCTTCCCACATCTTGTCCTGGGTGCTGTTTTTCATTTGCTGCGTTCTAGATTCATCACTGGGCACACTAGAACCCTTGACAAAATTTGAATTTTGCACAAGTATTGAGAGATGGGTATTGGATGCCCATAATGTTTCCATAGTGGAAAATTGGAGGTAGCTGACTTGTCCATCCAGAGGAACTGGCCTAGTGACATGCTACGTGAAGCTTTTGCCTGTGGCTTCAAGGACATTATTGTTATTGACACAATTTAAGTATTCAGTGGTCTTTTCCATACATTTTCAATTGTTAACTTTATTCTGGAGGTTTCCAGTTTCTGTAAGACTATAAAGAGTAGTAACATCATTCTTCTTGCTAACTGCTATGACCTGATATGTGAGAAACAAAATTACAGCAGGCAAACAACATTTGCTCCTTGATACATCTTTATAGCAACCTGGTTTGGTAGAGCAGACCAACCTGATTTTAGTGAGTGGTGCACAGTGTACACGCATAAGCAGACGTTGGCAATTTCCTCTGTTAAGATTTATCATCACACCAAGAATTGCTTCCATTTATTCACTTTCTTTGTCTCCAAGCAGGGATTCCAGCAGCTTTTCTCTCATAGCTAGGGCCTTTCCTTCTATGTGGTATTAAAATATTCATACTTCTCTACAAACTAAAGCCATTTCCAACCAAAGTTTTCCTATGCTGGCTGTGGGCCAGGTTGGGAGACTGGGAGGTATTTTTTTTTTTTTTTAATGCTTTTAAGGCGTTTTACAGCAGGTGTTGGAAAGAACCCTTAATTTTCTTCAGCTTTCTTTCACCAAAGGAGAAAAGCAGGAGGACTGAAGAAGGGGAATGGTGGAAAGTCATTGTTGCTTTCTGTGTTTGTTCTCTGCATCTCTTTTCTCAGTAATTTGCCTCGGGAAGTTCTGCAGCCAGCTGTAATTGACTCTTGAAAGCCCTCCTTTTGGATCAAGCTCTCAAGTGAGCCAAAACTCTCACTAGGACTGCAGGGTTTGGGAGGAGACAGTGAAAAGAAAGGAAGTATTAACAGGTGGTCCCTCTAGTGAAATTGGGGGATTTTCTTTACATGTGGTAAAGAGGCTGCCAAGAGAGAATTCTTTCTTCCACAGTAACATTTCCCACCTCCTGTTTTCCTTCTCCATTACCCCCACCCCACCCAAATGGGATGCAACGAAGACCTTTGTTCGCATGACTCCAAAAAATAATGGGGCTATTGGGGTTCCACTGGTACCATGGACAGATACCAAGCAAACATTTTAATCTCTTGAATTTTGAAATAGTGTTTTGCCACTATATGTAAGATGCAAAGGATAAAAATTGAAGTTTTACAATCACTTTCCAAGTCAACTAAATATTAACATTAATATCAAATAGGCTAATGGCAATTTTTATACAAACCATCAAAGACAAAGATACTTTTATCTGGCTGATATTTTAAAATTATTTCTTTGCTTCCTACCAACTAAAGAAGTTTTTAGTCTACTGGATCAGAGCAGTGTGGTTCTAAGCCTGTTAATCTAGTTGAAAGTGAGAACAAATTAATTCATGTTTCGAATTCCAAGAGATTACACAAGAGGAGCTTGGTTCTATTTTTTTTTTTTTAAACGAGGATATGGGTTAGAGTTAAAAGGAATTAGTTAGGCAGAAGGTGGGTGTGTCTGATGCTTTATCAATCTTCGACTCTGAAAGCAATTCCCAGCTCTCAGAAATCATAAAAATAAGAGTGGAAACAAAGCTCGCTCACTCCTGATCCCCGGCCCCGCCACCACTTCATAAGAGGAAGGAAGGAGGGCATGATTGTTTCTTTCATTCTATCAAAGTTGACTGAGTCTACTATGCGTCAGATGCTGTTCTGGGGAGGCAGTCATTCATAAGTCAGACAATTGCCTGCCCTAGCAGAGCTTACCTTTCAGTGGGGGAGACAGTAAATAAGGAATATAAGTAAAATATACAGTTGAAAATGGGAGTACTATGAGAAGAAAAGCAGGCAAGTGATTCTGAAAGGAAATTGGGGTGCATATCCAAGATTTTAATTAGTGTAGCTATGTAGGGAAGTCTTGCCTAAAATATTTTGGCAAGTGGATAAAGAAGTGAGGGTATAAGCTATACGGACAAGAGGAGAGGGTGGGTGATCGGGGAGGAGATCGCTGCACGACCCTCATGAAGGATGATGGCAGGGGTGTTGGCAGAGCAGTGGTAGGAAAGGTTTGGATGTAAGGTTCCTTGATGGATGAGACTGAAGGTGTAGGAGAGAGGTGGGTTCTTCCCTGAGCATCTGAAGCAGACCCTGTGGTCCCTCTGCTGTGGTTGCTAAAGCAGTCACCTAAAACTTTCAGATGATTGTTTGATGCATTGAGTAATTGCTTTCACACTAGTTTGTAAACTCCAAGAGCAAGTCTATTTCTTAGCTTTTATGTTTCAAGGAGTTCAATAAATGTTGACTTCAATGGAATTGACGCTAGTCCAAGATCAGCACTTAGACACAGAACATCATACAATACCTACTAGGTTTACAATGCTTGACTCACCTGTGGCAAAAATGATAGCCAAGGGCCTGGATAGGATCTTCCGGAGCCATCCGGACCCCTTCTTGACTCCAAGACAGATGAATAGGCTCGGATGCCAGGAAAAGAGATGGAGCCTCACTTCAAGTGCTGCTCCAAAGTCCCCATCCTGCTTCCAGGGCAGCCAGGAGGACTGTGCCTTGTGAGTGGGGGCATTGGAAGAATTGGGTTTTTGCCAGGTTCTCTGACCTCTGGTATTTGAAGGCCAGTCAGTCCAGAGATACTGAATTGTAGCATAGTTTGAAAATGACCCAGGGCTTATAGAGTGTCATATATATAGGATAAGCCAGCCAGGGAGGTGTGGCTGATGGAGAGTCTGGAGTCTGCCCGGCCCTTACAGTTGAATGACAAAGCTCCCAGACACTGTCAGCCTCAGCCAGGTGCTCTGGTCAGCACATGCGACCATTGTCTTTGACCCGAGGAGGGTAGAAGTAGAGCTAAGTTCACACCTGCTCTTTGCTCGGTGTAGCACATCATTTTTTTTTTTTTTTTTTTTGTATTTTGTTGTAGAGTAACCTGTTCCTTGAGTGTGGTAAATATATGTGTCAGAGTTGTTTATTCTCCAGTGGCTCTTGGTGTGTTATTCCCAGGTGAAAAGTCATAAGGAATGCTAAGAAAATAAATTACCAAGTGTTTTCCCACGAGCAGAGCAGGTACTACATTATTTTCATTTTTCAATTGAACTGACTCGGATATTGTGGTTGAAGGGTGGAGGTGCCTGCACAGTCTTGGTTTCAGTGACCATAGGTGCCACCATTGGAGATGTATTTTCTCATCTCTGATGTTGGAAAGTGAGCTCCTTGGAGCAGGTATAGACAGCAGGATTACAAGACACCCTGGAAGTGGACTGCTTCCAATTCTAATGAGCCACCCTGGTGGATGGGCCTCTCTGAGCCCTTCAGAAATTAACCAAATTCTTAAACCTTTTGTCTAGTTCATTTAATGTATGTCACCAGAAATGTGTAGCCTGCACTTCTGATGATTTATTTGGAGTGCCTATATCTCTTCTAGGTCCTCATGTGCTGCATGTCAGAGGGAATGGGGAGCAGTTGCTTTTTCAGTCTTACTTGATTCATAGAGATGGTAAAGGTGGTTACCTGATTTAAGCCTGGCTGTGATTCAACATTCTCACAATACAGGTATTAACAGGTGAAAATAAGCCTGAAAGTCATTTAGGTCTTAGAATATGAATGTGGGCTGCCTCATAATTTTCAGACTACGAAAAATGAAATAAAACTCTGCTCCCTTGCAAAGCAGCAGTTCCGGTGCCTGGTTTTGGCCTAATGGCACCTTTATCTGCAGCTGGTGTTTGAGGGAGCCTCTAAGTGTGGTATAATGATGGGTATTCATGTCGCCTCTGAGGCCATGTGGAGTCGCAGGAAAATGCTCCAGCCCCGCAGGGGGTGTGGTGAAGGCTGGGGCCCTGCTGTCGGACCACAAAGATTACTGAGGACATTTTCCATCTTGTGGCTCTGGTCTGTGTGGAGGAGGGGGAAACTGAAGGGAGAACACTCTGGGGACAGCAAAATCGACCATCCCTACAGCTTCCCACCTCTGGTCTTTAGCTCTCAGTGCTACCCAGCCTTACAGTTGTGCATCTGAGCTGCCAACAAGACAAGGGTTCACATAGAAGATGTGCTCAGGTCAGCTTCTTACCCCATTATCACTTGATATTTCTTATCCTGTGATACATCTGTTCTTGGGTACAAATGGGAATTGCTACATGGGTGGATTGTAGACTGTATGAACCAATGAGAATGTCATCATCCTTTGCAAATGTATTTTAAGTCCCTCTTTCCCACTCATGTGCCCAGGCTTTTACTGGGAACCAGTCTGAAGTTGACTCACTTTGCCAGCCTCAAATCAGTCAGTGATTGGCTTGTCTCATTCATGCTGATTTGGGGACTATGTTGTGATGGGTCCTTGGGCTTATCCTGTCACTGGCTTGAAGTTTCAACATTCTTCCAAAGGCTCTCTTGGCTCCCACTTTCAGGTGAATTGATGAAGCCACCAAGAAAAGGGATGGAGAAAGAGACAGAGTAGGAGAAAGCAAGCCTGTGAGCTCCATGGGGTAGCCAGTGAGGGTCCAAAGCCTGTGGGTAACCTCTTAGCAGCTCCCAGTGGTGTTCCATCATGCCTTGAAAATCTAACGATTGTACGTTTGACCTGATACGGATGAAATAAGCAGACCCTAATGTGGAGCCAGTGCTCTTGGGGCATATATCCTGGAAGAGAAAGGAATTCAGAGTCAGCTGGGTCTCAGAAGTGAGCTGAGGGACAGTGAAGAGAGCCCTGTGGGAGTGCTTTCATCTGATGACAAGTGGTATGTGTGTTGGAAGACACCACACAGATTCAGTGAACCTGAAACCTAGCATGGAGCAGGGAACATAGTGGGCAACACTGAGTGGTTGAGTGAATATTAGAAAGTGTCAGTCAGCTGACCTACTATGAGCGTGATTGATAACCATTCTAGGAACTAGCCTGTGGCTAATTGAAAGGGAATGACGCTGTCCATCACTAGGCATCAGAAGTTCCCCAGCAACCCCAAGCTGTCTGCTCCTCCATCCTGGAAAAGCACACCAGACTTCATTCAACTAAGTAGCTGGCTTATTTACCCAGCACTGGCTTGGGGGTCTTCTGCTGCCCATAGCCTCTCTGAACTCTGAACTGACCAAGACTTGCTCTGCATCATCACTTCCTACATTAGATTGTGCATATCTATGTGGGAGTTGGTGTCTGCTTTGCACTGCCGTCACTAAAATACCTGAAAAGAACAGCTTGGAGGTGGAGAAGTTTATTTTGGCCCTGAATCAGATGTTCAGTCTGTGGACGGTTGGCTCCATTGCTCTTAGCCTGAGATGTGGCAGAACATCATGGCGGAGCAGTGTGGTGGAGGAAAGCTGCTCAGTTCATGACAACCTGAAAGCAGGGAGAACTGGAATGCGAAAACCCAGGGATAATATCATCCCCAACAGAGCACCCTCAGTGACTTCCTCCAGTCATGCCCAACCTGCCTACAACTACCACCTATTAATCTGTTCAAGATACTAACCCAGCAGATGGGTCAACCCACTGATTAGGTTATAATACATCGGATCATTTCACCTCTGAACATTCATCCGTTGTCTTGCACATAAGATTTTGGGGGACACCTTATATCTAAACCATAACAGGGTCTCCCATTTGATTCTAAGTTCTTCACAAGCACCATGTTGTATCCATTTTTGACTCCTAGCACCTGGCAGTGAGGGCAACAGAACTTGTTTCCTCTTCTACCTGGTGACAGTTACCTCTGTTGCTTATTGCAGCACTGGGTTCCCCTGGAGGGAAAGCTGTCTTTGTCCCCTGCCTTTGCCCACCTATGGCTCTTCCCCTCCCAACCCCAGCATGTGAATCCTACATATAGGATTCAGCCTGTGGGTCACTATCTCATCCACACCTTTTCCAGGTCCTTTTAATGTCAGTAGTAATTTGTGCTTTGCTTTATATCCATGCTCTGTTACATAATGATCCCTTTGTGAGTTTTCAGAACATCTTATGTCTGGTGTTATCTAGAAAGGAAACAGATACTTAAGGTAAGTGACTCTCTTAGGAGTTGGAATGCCAACTGAATTATAGACACTCTTGGATCAACCCTTTTCTTAGTTCTATTGAAAACAATTTACATTCACAATATACATTCAGGAAAATACCTTTTAAATGCACAACTTGAGTTTTGACAACATATGTATCATTACAAGCAGGACAAAAACATTTTCTCAAACATCCTCCCCATAATCCTTCCTACCCCCAATAGAGGCCCAAGCTGATCTGCTTTCTGTCCCCATAGATCAGATTTGTCTTTTCTAAAGCTTCATGTAAATGGAATCACAGTCCATACTCTTGTGTCTGGCTTCTATCACTTAGTGTAATGTTGAAATACATCTGTGTAGTTGCATGTGCCAATAGTGTGTTTATACTGTGCATTGGTGCTGCCTGTATGAATGCCACAGTTTGCCTACCTTTTTACCAACTGATGGATATCTGGGTTATTTCCAGGAGTCTTTTTTTAAAGAATGCCTTTATAAATAAGACCACTGTGGATCTTGGCAAAATACGTTTATGTATGTAAGTTTTAATTTTCCTTGTGGAAAGCCCTGGAAGTGGCATTTCTGTGTCTAAGAGTAGGTGTTGATTTCTGTTTATAAGAAGATATTAGACTGGGCTGGAGATATGGCTCAGAGATAGTGCTTGCCTGGCATGCATGAAGGCCTGGTTTTGATCCCCAGTGCCATATACACAACTAAGTGAAGGAAAAATGAAAACCAGATGAAAAACGAGCTCATAATCATTCATTCATTCATATTCTGTCTCTCTCTCAAAAAAAAAAAAAAAGGTTGTACCATCCCACCAGGAGGGGATGGGTCGTCAGATGGTCTGAGTTCTTGATAACCTATATTATTGCTCTTTTTAACATTCTCCTGTGTAATATGCCAACTTTACTTTTGCAGATGAAAAGCATCAAGGGTCTTGCATGAAAGCATGCAGGATGTCAGCACTCAGCCCTGGTCCCTGGACGTGTTGCTGGTGGTCCTCCCACTGGGTCTAATGGACATTTGCCGGATAACTTGTTTAAAACTAAGACACCCTTCCTGGATGAACTGGAGGGCCCTCTGGTGCCTTTAGAATGGAATGTAAAACTGCTTCCCTCTTTAGTAACTGCCTGGAACTTGGCTTAGTGTTGCCTACCCCATCTCCATACGTGGCCCTCTGTAACCCCATTTCTTATCTCCCACTAAATAATGGGGTTACAGAGGGCCACGTATGGAGATGGAGGCTGAGATGTTGAGCCTTGTCATGGTGTATTTTCACTGCAACAGTTGGACACAGACAAAGAGCTCTTAGGGCTCAGCCCTGCCTGGCAAGCCTGGAAGTAAACACAGAAGTATCTGGTGATTAGGGAGGGTGTGTACACAGCTTGCTCTTATAGTATTTAAACCTTTGGTTAGGTGTGAATTTATTGCAGGATAAAATCATTAAAGTTTAGTGCACTTAATTGTAAAAATGCACCAATATATTCTTATATTGTGGTCCCCCCGCCCCCATTGGCTACTGAATAAACTCTCCTTGGAACCGCTATTTTAAAAACCAAGTCTTTTGTCTGGTCCAGTTTTGTTTGCTTTATATGCTACTTGTCATGGATGAATGGTTGCTTCCCTCTTGAAGGACACTTAAAGGGAGGGTCCTGGCTCCATGGAGTGGGGCAGGTGGACTCCTGAGTTTTGCCATCTCTACTTCGTGACATGATTGATGCCAGATTGTTCCCTTTTGACCCCAGCTGATGATCCTTATCTTCTTTCCAAGGATTAGACACCTTTCTCTTTTTCTGTGTCTGGAGCAGGGAGAGTGAACATTTTCCCAGTCAAAAGCCAGTGACCCCAGGAAGGAAGAGGCCCTCTCTTCCAGGGATCCGAGGGTGCCTTGAAGAGGCACTCTCTGGGCATAGTAGGGGCTGTCTGACTCAGATGATCGTCTCACCTCATTTGGGAGTGCCCAGTAGGTATTGGGAGGGGGCCTCTCCCTCCCTGGAAATGGACCAAGGAAAGGTCTGACCATTCCCCATACGGGATACCTTAGGTTTTTATTTTAGAAATGCCATTGAAGTCTTAGGGTTTTGACAGAGAAAGGAGTCTACTGAGCACTTGATGTATGCCAGGCCCTTACCAACATAGTCATGCAGCTTCCAGAGGTTGTAATGTGTGCTTTGAGCCCTGTTTTACCAAGAAGAAAACTGAGGCACAGAGAGGAATTCCTTCTGAAATGTGAGCTTGGGTTTAGAAATCTGGATCATGGTAGTGTCCAAGAATATGGGAAAGTGGTACAGGAGGCCAGAGTGCAAACCAGGCACAGGGGCAGTCCGTGGGGCAAGGACATTACCAGCAGGGTACATAGGTGGTGTGGAGAGAAGAGGGGCTGCAGCTGGCAGGTTTTGAGAGTTAACTGCAGGGGCTGGAGTCTTTAGCAGGGGCTGAGAAGGTTCCACCCTGGCTGTAGTCAGTAGCTCCATATGGTGTGGAGTACTTGGTCATGCCTCCTGTCCTTGGGCTGCTGGAAGTGGAGTTTGTCTCCTAATGTTCCCCTGCAGAAAGGAGAGCAGACTTGGGCCTCACACCCTATTGAAAAGGGTGGTGTCCTGTGGATGCTTCTAGAAATGCTGAGAGAGGGGATAGCATTTGCTTATTTAGTCAGCAGTAGTGGGTGAGGACTGAGCTGCAGGGCAGTGACTGCCAGTGTGCTGCCCCCTTCTGGGGGAAGAACCCCACTCTGGAGCAAAACCGACTTGGCTGGGCACTTTGTGGTTTGAAAAGAGAAATAGAGGGCTGGAGTGATTACGGTGCTTGCCCAGCATGCTCAGGTACACAAGTTCAAACCCCAGAACCATGTACACAGCAGAGTCTTGGAGCAACAAAGGCCACATGAAAAGCTAAAATAAAATTGATATTCTCTCTCTCTGTACCTCTCTTTAAAAATGTCCCAACTTAACTTTGAAATTAAAAGGAAATAGAGAAGCTGATGAATAAAGGAAATATTTTAAGATTCTAATCAGGGGTGAAGAGAACAAATGAAGGCAAGTGGGCAGTTAGTGAAGCCCTGAGCAGCACAGAATCTAAAGCAGAGCCCCTGTCCCCTGCCTTTCCCACTGCTGGTTGCCTCTGGTACCCTGCTGCCTTTCACAAGCAGATGATGTGGGTCAGCAGTCTGTTGAGGGAAGGGGCAGAGGTGTGCACTCGTTGGGCCTGCGTGCAGAGTCCTTGGATTGGGCAAGAGGTGAAACTTGTCTGCAGAGCAAGGAGGTAGGACTGGGTGATCTGAGGACCCTCCCTTTTCTACCATTTTTGGATCCTGGAGGCAAAAAAAGGCTTGTTTGATACAGTATTTCTGGTAAGCTATCTGCCCTAGCTGACTCATGTCTTTTTGCCTGTGAGCAGGGATTATTTTGGAATCACAAAGATGAGCGCCAATGGGAGTATATTCTACTAGTGTCCCAAAGCTAATGTTCTAAAACTCGGAGGGGAAATAGGTCCCAATTTTGATTTACGTTTTTCTTTTCTGTCAAAGTTAGACTGTAATGCAATATATCCTACCTCCAGTTTTAAATCCACCCCCCACTTCATGATGGCAACTCCCTCTCCTGTATATGTCCACATCCACCTCTTGATACCCCTTTTGATACCTACCATTTCTTTCCAGTGACCACTACTGCCACATGCCTACCTCTTTCCAGTGACACTTTCTCCCAGTTGCTGCCTACTTCCTCTCTGTAGCTGCCTTTACCTTACCTTAGCCAACAGTGATTGTACCCCTGAGCTCCTCCAATCAGAGCAAAGGGCTGCATTATATTAGGTTGCCTGCTTCTGCATCTATTTCTTTTCACCCTTCAGCTGAAGTAAAATTCTGCCTTGCTCACCCACTTCCAACCAAGTGTTTGAGAAATATTGGAGGCATGATAAAACATTCTCCAATATGAACTCACGCAGAACCAGGGGTATGAAGGGCTTAGCCTGGGCTGTCCGCCTCACTGGAAATAAGGATGGGACAGTAGTTCCAGAGGTAACCAGCTTCACAGGGTGAAGACTCAGGCGGAGCCCAGGGGATGGTAATTACAGATAAGCAACCTGCAAGCTCATGGAAGAATTTAAAGTCTTCTGTAGCCTCTTGGTCAACAGCTCCTTGGAAGTCGTTTGCACCCTACATTAAGGGAGGTTTCCACATCTGGCACTCCCTGGGGCCCTGCATCTGCAATATTGGGCTGTTCTTTCTGTTGACAGGTCTCCATTGACCATAGGCATCCTGATACTCGAATTGTGCCCTGAGTATAATTTTACTTACTGTCTGGCATAGTCATGGTGCAGTATGAGGCCAGTGACCGAATGAAGGAAAGATGGAAGGAGTCAGAATTGCCTGTTAAGGACTACCAAGAAACATCCTGGAATTCCCAAGGTATTCAAAGTTGGCTGTGCTCCACTCTTTGGCACTCAGAGCAGGCACAGACATCAGGAATCCAGGGTAGTGGAAACCTGATCTTAGCGGGAACTCATGCACCTTTGCTTTAGTCATGTGTACCAAGCCCTGATCCGAGATCAGACACTGCCAGGAGCTGAAGGAAAATCAATATGGATTTGAATTGGTTCTGGTGTGGGAGTTCACAGAAGTGTGCTTGGAAAGGTGAGGAATGGTTCATCGCAGAAAGTGCCATGCCCTGGCTCTAGGCCACATGTGTGCAGATGGGTTATAAAGAGCCATGCCTGGGGCTCATGGTCTCTTACTTCCTGTGTCTTGGATGATTTTCAAAAGTATACTTTAGATTTTTTGGGGGGAGATTGGTTTTATGAATTTGAGAAAAATTAGATTTCCCACATAGCTATTTCTTCCCTGGTTTCTTATTTCTATGTTGTGTGAATGTAGTGCATTTGTTACAATTAATGAGACAATATTCATACATTATTATTAGAGTCCATATTTCACATTAGAGTTCACTCTTTGTGTTGTCTATTGTATGGGTTGTGACAAATGTACAATATTATCTGCCATTACAGTATCGTACAGAATTGTAGTTTTACTACCCTAAAACTCTAGTGTTTCACCTATTTATTCTTGCTTTTGTTCCTCCAAAACCTTGATCTTTACTCTGTCCATAGATTTTTCCATTTCACAATGTCATAGAATTGGTTCCGTGGAATGGTGTGTAGTTATTTCAGATTTGTCCTTTTGTGGTTCAATGGCTCATTTCTTTTTATCACTGAATAATAAATACTCCATTGGATGACTATACTATACAGTTTATTCACTTGCCAGGGGGTATCTTGGATGTTCTGGCAGTTATGAAAATGGATATGATTTTTCATGTCATAATCTTTGGTCATGTAGCCAAAGGGACATGACAAAGTGGGGCTGTCTTGGGCTGGGCCTTTTTGCAAAAGGCAAACTCTGGAATATTCTTACGTTTGACTGACCTTTAAAGCTATGATCAGGCCAGATGTTGGGACATTGAGAATCTGGATGGAATGTGATCTTTGTCTTTTCTGGGAATCTTGGTGGAATGTGGTCTTCCTGTGTTCTCTCTGGCCTTCAATGCTGACTTGGTCATTTATTTATTGAGAGATGAGGTGCTGGGGACACAGAGGTGAATTATTCACAGGCTCTCACGTCAAGGAGATCTTGGTTTGTGGGGGAGGATTTCAAAAGAATGATAGGTTGGGAATATTTAAACATTGACTATGTGAGAAGTTCATGACTGTGAAAGAGACAACTAGATAGCACCACCATCAACACTGGTTCGAACCCTGTGTAACAAGTGCTAGAATACAACAAGTGCTAGAATACAGGTGAATACTAGCAACCCATAGAGGGTGGGGAGGGCTTCTCCGGGAATTGCTGACATGGTATTCCAGGAAGAAGGAGATGGAGAAAGTAGGGAAATAATGTTCCAGGCCAGCACATGACGGCTGGGACTGAGGCTGCTTCTGACCCTAGATCAGCTCCCAAAGAACGTTCAGCTGTCTTGGGAAAGTTTCCATTTCAGGGCAGTGCTCTGTGTTCTTCCAGTGACTGTCTTCCAGTCCTCTAAACTGCTCTCTTGCTCCTACCCCCTGCCCTGTCCAACTTGCCTGCCTTAGCCAGCCGTGCAGGCAGTGAACTTGAGAAATTCCTGTTTCACTGGCTTGCTTCCCTGCTTACCTTCCCTTTAGAGCTGTCTGTACTGCCTGTGAGACAAAGTTGAAAGCCCATGGCATGGGCCCATGAGGTCCTCCCTGTGCCCACTCACCCCTCTAATCTCCCCACGGGTCTGGGTGACCTCACAGCTGCACACCAGCCCATGTTCCAGTAATGCCTAAGTGGTTGTCTCCTTGGGACACATGATTTCATCATTATATCTACTGCTTTCTCTTCCTTGAGTTGCCCTTTTCCATGACACTACTCATGGTGGTTGATCTTGCTCAGGAGCACCTCACCTGACTCTCCATGTCCTAGCTCCAGTTTCACAGGGCCCTGTGTATTGCTATCACTTTCTCACTTGACATTGTCATGATTTGGGGGTCACATCTGTCTTTCCCACTAGGCTATAAGCTCATTCAATGGCCAAGGCTCTCTTCATGTATATTTTTAACCCTAGTGCCTTGCATAGCACCTGCATAGATCATTAATAAAACATTATTTTAAAGATTGTTACTAAAAATTATTTAAAGTATGAGTGGAATCAAAGGGAATTTGGATTTAAAGAAGGGTTTCTTTTTTTTAATTCGATGTATATGGAGATACAATTGAGGGGGAAACATTATCAAACCATCAATAACCAATGTATATATACTTAGTTATCCAGGGCTAATGTCAAATCATGGATGCCCAGCTTCGGTTATCCCCTGTTGCTGTTTCACCCAGAAGAACTCCTGAGTTAAATGGATATCTCGTGGAGGAATGAGATCTGCTTCTGAGATGATTTCCCCCATATTCCCACTGTGCAGTCTCCTAGGAGTTCTTCCTAGGAGACTCCCCCCTCCCTAACCCCCTCCCTATGCCCCCAAGTAACCTAGGGAGCCATCCTCCTATTGCGTTGAGAATCATACAATTTGAAGTTGTTAGCTTAGCCATCTAACATACTGCTTTCCCATGTATTCTAGCCTCTACAGATGAGAGATACCATTCGGCCATTGAGTCTGAGATTGGGATACTTCACTGAGCATAATTCTTTCCATCTCCATCCATTTGATATCAAAAGCCATAATACCGTCTTCTCTAATGGCCGAGTAGTATTCCATTGTATATAAGTACGAAAGTTTTTGTATCCACTCTTCGAGTGAGGGGCATCTGGGTTGGTTCCATAGTCTAGCTATAGTAAATTGAGCTGCTATAAACATTGAGGAAGCCACATCACTATAATGTGCTGATTCTAACTCTTTTGGGAAAATCCCCAGGAGTGGGATAGCTGGGTCATAAGGTAGTTCCATCCTTAATTTGAGGATTCTCCACACTGCTTTGCATAGTGGCTGAACCAGTTTGCAGTCCCACCAGCAGTGTAACAGTGTTCCTCTTTTCCCACAGCACCTCCAGCATCTGTTGTTGTTTGAATTTTTCAGTTTTGCTGCTCTAACAGGAGTGAGGTGGTATCTCATTGAAGTTTTGATTTGCATTTCTCTTATAGCTAATGATGTAGAGCATTTTCTCATATATGTATGGGCTTTCTGCACTTTCACTGGAGAGAAGTTCCTTTTGAGTTCTTTAGCCCATTTATTGATTGGATTATTTGTGAGTTTGGAGTTCAGTTTCTTTAGTTCCTTGTATATTCTGGATATTAGCCCTTTGAGGTGTAGCATGCAAAGGTTTTCTCCCATTTTGTTCTCTCTTGATGCTCTTGACTAGATCTTTGGCTGTGCAAAAACTTTTTAGTTTAATTGCATCCCATTCATTTATTCTTGACTTTATAGCTTGAGCCATGGGAGTTTTACTAAGGAAGGTGCTGCCGACTCCTATATGCTTTAGTGTTGACCCTACTTCTTGTAAGTTTAAAGTTGTTGGCTTAATATCCAGGTCTTTGACCCATTTTGATTTAATTTTTGTGCAGGGAAAAAGATGAGGATCCAGCTTCAGTTGTCTACACATGGCTGTCCAATTTGTCCAACACCATTTGTTGAACAGGCTATCTTTCTTCCACACTATGCTTTTGCCCCCTTTATCAAATATCAAATAGATAAAGATATGGGGGTTTGTCTCAGGATCTTCTATTCTCTTCCACTGATCTTTGGTTCTGTTTTGATACCAATACCATTCTGTTTTTGCTACTACTGCTCTGTAGTATAATTTCAGGTCAGGGATTGAGATACTCCCTACTTCTTTCTTCCTGTAGAGTAATGTTTTGGCTAGTCTGGGTCTCCTGTTACTCCATATGAACTTGAGAATTGCTTTTTCTATATCTGTGAAGAATGCCATAGGTATCTTGATGGGGATTGCATTGAATCTGTAAAGGGCTTTGGGCAGAATGGCCATTTTTATTATATTGATTCTGCCTAACCATGAGCATGGAATGTTTTTCCATCTACTCAGGTCTAAAGAAGGCTTTCTTAAGCAGTCTCTTGTCTTATTGGGTCTCTTGACCCTGTCATCATTCCTGTATTGCTTCATCCTGAGGCTGTTGGGCTGCCCCTCAGCTGGTTGGAGGGTGGGGTACAAGTGTCTTACTCTACCATCCTTTCAGGTGGAAGAGATGAGTCAGACTTCTCAAAAGCCTTTGCTTTCATATCTGTGTTCTCTCTGAACTTACATGATATCATAAGTGCCATGGTTAGGATGTGAGCGGGTTTCAGTGGCTCGGGTGCTTATTTTCTTGTACAAACACAATATATGACTAGTTCCATTTCTATCCATTTTCAGTCTTCCCCATTTCTGTAAACCTTCAATCTCAGGTCTGGGCTCAGCAAGCAACCATATCACCTGTGCCCTCTGAAATTGCATTAAAATTTTTTTCTCTGAATATTTTTTGGCAACATGTGATGATTAAATCAATGTATGGTTCCAAAAAGCTTAAAAATCACTGGAGAAAATGATTCCCAAAGTTGGACAGTTTTTTTTTTTTAAATTGAAAAATAGTTTTCACCATGCCACATTTTTTCTTTAAAATAGCATGTAGCTGTGTGGTGGTACGTGCCTGCTATTTTAGCCACTCAAGAGGCTGAAGCAGGAGGATTGCAAGTTTGAGGATAGCCTTAGATTTAGTGAGATCCTGTCTCAATATAAAAAATAAATTTAAAAAATATCACATAACAAGCAACAGTTGAAGTTGAAATGGACTGCTTCCTGGGCATCTGTGAATCACCTGAGATGTCTGAATTCCTGAGAAGAATGTCCACAGTGGAATACTTAGTGCTGATAAGAACAACATAGGTTGAGTGCTTCACGGCCCATCCCTGGCCTATTTTTCTGCAGATAGTCATTAGTCCCAGTGCATGGAGTTGATTTTTTCACTGTCTCTCTGCCTGGTATCTGAAGAACATGTCACACGGTTCGGTACCTAGTAGACAAGGAGTGCCTGCCCTTAAAAAATCATGATGGTTGTATTCTTTGTCGCTGATGCAGACAGTTTTAAATGCAGGCTCAGGCATCTTGCCTTTGAATATATCTCCTATGAGTGTGATGGATTTTGGAGCAGTGCAAGGAAAAAGGAAAGTCATTGTCTCCCCTGAGCAGGGGGGAGATTCTTAGGTCTTGGCCCAAGTTTTCCCTTAGAGCACTTGGTTAACGTGTTTGACCCTTGCTGAAAGAAGAATGTGTTGTAAATCAAATCAGTGATTTGATAGGTCTGAGAGCTTGATCTTCTAGATGAGAAGGGACCCACATCCCTTTTCAAAGGTGATCTTGGTTCCTACCCTATACATTCGTTGACTGATTTAAACTAATGCTAATTTTTTCCCTATTTCCTTCTGATGAATGTTGTGACCTCTCTTTCTCCTCTTGGCTGAGCAGGAGGCACAGGACACTTTGGCTGTGCTTGTCAGCACTGATGTTGGTGGGACTCACAGCAGGTTTCCCAATGACAAAGTAGGAATGGTCTCCAAGGTGTCTAATTTTTTGCCCTCTACCTCATTTGAGAAACTAATTTAGAGTACAGTACACTAATTGCATCTATTAAAGGAACAGAGCTCATTTTTATTTTTTTTATTTATTTTTTATTTTTTTGAGAGAAAGAGAGAAACAACTTTATTGAGTTTTTCACAAGGCCTTCATTGCTCTAACACTTAGTTGTGTACATGGTGCTGGGGTTCGAACCCGGGTCCTTGTGCTTGCCAGGCAAGCACCGAAACCACTGAGCCATAGTTCCAACCCTTCAATTCTGTTTTTAAAATGCCTCGAGTGGTTTTTTTTTTTTATTTTTATTTTTGAGCAACCTTACAAGATTTTAACAAAATAATATAAAATGTGTATATATTCTGGATATTGCATTTATCCTCAGGAGTGCCCCCCCCCATTACCCTCCCTTATCCCTCCCTTCCCCTTCCCACTATAACTCTAAAAAAAAGTATTAGATTGTAAAGCATTTCATCTTATCTGGATTTAACTCATGCTACTAGACCAACTTTCTCATTGTCCAGGGTCTAGTCCCCACCTCCACAGATGAGTGGAGACAATCGACCCTTAGATCTCTGGGTTAAGCTGATTTTACTCATCATGATCTCTTCCATAACCATCCATTTACCTTCGAAGGCTGCAATATCATTGTTTCTAATTGCTGTGTAATA
>PVKS010033967.1:0-21317 GCA_004027875.1 Aplodontia rufa | reverse complement strand
TGTTCTCCCTAATGCAACCTAAAATTAAGACCCATGAGTACATGACAATAAAATTTATACGATTTTGTTATTCTCAAAAATAATGTTCCAAAGACTAAAGTCTACAATTTGATTAAACAAAACCAGTGATTCCAGTTTAATTCTTTGTTTAGTCTACCGTTCATCTTTGGGACAAGCATTTTAAGAACATATGTTAATTATTAGCTGAAAAACTGGTTTATTCTAAAAATTTAGAGACTTCTAGAAAATGATATCTCCAGTTTCTGTTATTAATGCAATAATAATAAAAAATAAAATTTTACTGTAGTACTTCCCAAAATTTGGTAGTTATACACCAGGTACTTTCTGACTTCTGCTTTTACTGTTTTCCTTTCAGAAGAATATGAAAGAATAAAAAACATAGTTTGACTGAGAAATTACCACCCTGACTTATATAGCTGTGGCTGATATTAATAGCTTAATAATTAATGCATTTTGAGTACCTACTATAATATACTCCTTATATTATGGTTTAGATATGAGGTATCTCCCAAAGGTTATGTGTGAAATAATGCAAGAATGTTCAGGGATGAAATTATTAGATTATGAGAGTGGCAAACTAACCAGTACATCGATTCACTGATATGGATAACTGGGTGGTAACTGGAGGCAGGTAGGGTATGACTGAAGGATGTAGGTCACTGAGAGTGTATTTTGGAGTTTATAATTTGTTCCTGGTAAACACAGCTCTCTCCACTTCCTGGCTGTAACATTTTGAATTGCTTTCTTCTGCAATGTCCTTAAGCCTAGAGCTATGGAGATGGCCTACTACGGACGTATAGCCTCTGAATCCCTGAGCCAAAATATTATCTTTGTCCTCTAAGTTGTTCTTCTCAGATATTTTGGTCACAGAGACATAAAGTTAATGAAAACACTGATGCTGGTTTGTGGATGTTGGGTTTATGTCCTCTTGGAGTTGAAGAATGAAATCAAGGGACACTGAGGCAAGCAGAGCAAACATTTTATTTAAGAAAGGATAGAAAGAAAAGACTTCTCCAGGAGAAGGGAGCCTCAGAACTTGAAGAGTAGAAGCAACTCGCTTTTTTAAGATTCTCTTCCCTTGATTAATCGTTGCCTTCCCTCCTCTGTGCCTAGGAGCATGAGGGCAAAATTCTGGTCTGACATCATCTTTGGTCCTGGGCCACGAGCATCTTTATCAACAGAGCAGAAGTCACTGTCTGAACCACCATTGTTAGTGAAGGGGATGTAAAAGTGATATGCACCTCTGCTTACTTAGGGCAGTGGATGCTTTTCTTCCTCTCAGAAAAAAATGACCATCAGCTAATTTCTCTTCTTTTGACCTGCATCGTTCTGCCTGCACTGACTGCCTAGTTTTCTCTGCCTCATTCCTTCCTCTGATTAGGGAAACCCATTCTGCTACAGGGGTTTAGGTGATGACCAATCTGGCTACGTGCAGCTGAACAAGGGGCATTGTTGGTCAAGCAGTTTTGTGTGTTCTCTTAATATTCAGATTGAATAAGGAGTCTATGGTAGAGGTCATCTGGAGCATTTGTTGGCAGAGGGCCTCTGGTTATGTGCAGGGTCTATCCAAGAGGCCATGGTAAATGTTTGGTCTGGCAGAAACATATTGTAGAGCCATCTGTGAGGCAGGTGCTCTAAGAGAAACAATAAGATATGAATACTGGAATGAAATTGATGCAGCGATAGATGCAGCAGCACCCAAATATGCCAACAAGAATGACGGCAGCTATAGAGACCAGAAATATATTCCACCAGGAGGTGCCCGAAAACCATGAGCTAAAATGTTGTTCAGTGGTGACTTTCTGGCATTCCCCCTGAGTCACAGCACACAGGAGGATGTCATGTCATCCCAATATTGGAGAACTGTTGCTAGTGATCTGTCTTTGAATGCTAATAAGTCCTTTGCCAAGACTTGTCCAAACAAGTGTGGGCTATCTCTGAGTCCTTGAGGCAGCACTGTCCAGGTTAATTGAGATCTGCCATCTGGCTCTTCAAAGGCAAATAAATATCGTAATTGAGAGTATAGGGATATCAGAAAAAGACATCTTTTAAGTCTAATACAGTGAACCAAGCAGCAATAGCTGAGATCTCAGATAACAGAGTATAAGGGTTAGGCAATCCAGATTGGAAGGGATCAACTATTTCATTAATTATTCTAAAATCTTGGACTAGGCTCCATTCCCTGCTGGACTTTTAAACTCCCAAAGTGGGTGTGTTGCATGCACTATTGCAGAGCACTAGAAGTCCTGGCCGTTTGAGGTTTTGAATGATCTCTAATAAGCCTTTTGTTTTTGTCTCTGGATGAAGGGGGTACTGTCTCTGTTGTGGAAAGAAAGAGTGATCCTTTAAAATTTTTTTTGATTGGAATTGCAGTTCTTGCTCATCCAATCTTGTCTGCAGTGGCCCGCACTTCAGGTTTTATGTCACCTTCTAATAGAGGCAAACAGTGGTCCCAGGGCCTTCGATTCATTGTAATGGAAGCCTGAAGCTTTGAAAGTAAGTCTCTCCCTGGTAAGGGGTGGGGCATTCTGGGACTATCAGGAAGGCATGAGAAAACATCATTCTGTCCTGCTCACAACTAGTTAGAGCCCAACCAGACACTCCTTGCACCATCATGCTGTGCTATTAGAGGAGAGAGGTCCAGGGTGAGACAAGTACAAAAAAGCTAGCACTAGTGTCCAGGGGGAAATCTATCTTTTGGCTCCCTACAGAGAAGCAAGCCCAGGGCTTATACATTGTGATAGGGGTCACAGAAGCCATTAAAGTCAACCCTGGGCCCCCTCAGGCCTGTGCGGAAGAATGTGGACCTCAGGGCCTGCACCCCTGGGGACATTTATTCCTCCAGTGATTGCCTCAACAGATTGAACAGAGCCTAGGTGGTAGTCGCTTGGCTCGTGTACACTCCCGTTGGTAATGTCCCTCTTCTCTACAACGAAACAAGTCCTTTCTGTGCCTTGAGGTCCCTTCCATTTTCCTCTTTTATTACCCTGGACGCTTTCTCCTTGTAAGGCCATAAGCAGCACTTCAGCCTTCATTTTGTCCCTATGCTCCCGTTCTTTCTTTTCCTCCCAATCTCTCTTATAAAAGGCAGAGATTGCAAGCTGGAGAATATCATCTAAGGACTGATTAGGACCATATGCCAATTTTTGTAACTTCCTCCTAATGTCTGGGGCTAACTGGGTTATAAATTTATCTTTTCAAATTGTGTGGCTCTCTACGAACTCAGGGTCCAAGGTGGTGTATTTTCTCAATGCCTCCCTGAGTCTCTCCAAAAAGACGGTAAGGCTTTGATGGATCTCAGACAGCTTGCAATAATTAAAAGCCTTTTGTATTGATCTTCTGAGGCCCTCAATGACTCATACCTGGAAGTGTCTAATATTCCAAGCAACCTGTCCATCATTGGGATTCCAATCAGGATCTGTTCTAGGGACTGCTTGTGTTCCAGATGGGTAATTAGGTTTGCTTCTAGTTTGGGCTGCTGGGGAATGACTGAGATGTAGATCATTTCCAAATTGTTCAGCTGCTCTTAGGACAGTCTCCCTTTCATTGGATGTTAAAATCTGATTAAACAGTAACATAATGTTTTTCTGAAAAAGATCATATACTTGCCCTATTTTCTGAAATACCTCAATATATTTATCTGGGTCCTCTAAAAAACCTCCCTAAGTCAAACTTTATCTGTCTCAAGTCTTGGAGGGAGAAGGGAACACATACTCCAGTTGGCCCAAACTCTCCTCCTGGCATTTCCTGGATGGGTAGTATATTAGATCTTTCTCCTAGGTGAGAGGAAGGAGGTCCAGGGTATGGAGTGAAGCAGGGTTGCTGACAGGGAGCAGTAGGGGACAGACAGACCTGTGATGTTGTTAGTTCCTTTCCCTCAGTGGGTGACTCCATGGAGTTGCCCCTCATCATTGCAGTGATTAGAGCTGGTTCTAATGTACATTGTTGATATAATTTGGAGCTCTCTCTTAAGGCAAAGAAAGCTTGGACATAAGGAATCTCAGTATATTTTCCTTCATTCTTGCAAAATAAACTAAGCTGTAAAATAGTATTAAAATTTATACTTCCCTCTGGTAGCCAGAATTCTCCATCAGAGAATGATACTGAGGCCAAACTTTGCAGGAGAAGAAAAAAAGATGTTTTTCTTCCGTGTTTGTGGGTCAAACTTATCCCAATTTTTCAGTATGCAGGCCAGTGGAGAACTTGGTATAACTTGTGAGATCGAAGCTCCCATCCGAAAAAGAGAAAAAGAACAGAGATCAGGGACCCACACAGAAGAGAGTATATTTTTGCCTTATGGGGGGCCCTTTCAGGGGGCTTCTGACTGCCAGCAATCCCACCTCTCTTTTCCTTATATCCTATTGGATTTATTGCTGCCTCACCAGCAAGGATGCAGAGGTCTTTGTTTGTCACATGCCAAAGACGTAAGGAATTCCAGACTTAGCGACATTAGTGGTCCCTTGGCCACTGCGAAACTTCTAAATATGATGACACATACTATGAAAGTGACCTACAGTAGGATTGACTCTTCTGCTCTGCACATTGATATAAAAATTGTCTCTCATTCATCATAAAAGATTCAAGGAAACTAAGGAATGCCAGGGTCATTAATGGTAGAGGTTGGAACAGAGGCTTTATATTGGACTTGCTGTGGATTAAAATAACCTCTGGAGGGCCAAAAGGACACCATCTAGTGATATTTAAGTGCTTACTATCTTTCCCAGGAAAAATTCAAGGAAAAACTGGATCTACAATGTTTGGTTTATAATATTCCCAGGGCATTGAGATGGAGAATGCAATTGGGAAGCCTATCATTCAGATTTAGAGGACCATGGCTATAGTTTGAGATATGCCTCATAAAATCCCTAAAGAACAGGAATGGGTGAATGTAAATTTCCTTTCTGCAGCCAAAACAGTTTAGGGGACATCTAGGAGCACAGAAACAGCAATGATGGGAGTCCCTGTAAGACTGAAGAGTCTCAATATGTGAATAGAGGGGACTTAGGCCTTTTTTCCCTAACCATTCTGTATAAAATTTCCCTTTCTCAATGGCCAAAGTCTGATTGGCAAGGGAGGGTGTGCTCAGGAGGAAGGAGCATCATGGGAAGAGTTCCACTCATATGGAAGTGTATATTTCTGGGGCATTCGCTCAGCACCATCCAATCAACTGATTACATTTAGGATACCTCTAATGGCTGTTGGGAAAAGAGGTCCAGGGAGAAGCCTTTGAGATCCACCAGGGAGTGGCCCTGGCCAGAATCCCTCAGTTGCTTCACTCCTTCATTGGACTTCTCACATCCACAGTTAACCAGGATCAGAGGACAACTGTCCACTAGCGCCAGACACGCTCCGAGCCAGGATAGAGAAGTTGGAAACGACCCTTACAGAGCCTAACATGTCTGACCCAAAGGCAGGGGATTAGGGACTGTAAAAGGAATGAGAAACCTGTCCTCTGAGTCTTAAGATTGGCTGTCACCCTTATTGCATTTAAGTAACTGACAGATGCCTAGTTTAATGTCCTTCAGAAAGAAGGAAAAATGCAAGCTGCTCTGCTTGCAGAGACAGAGAGCTTACCTTGCTGATGGTCTTATCTTGTTTCTGATGGATCCCAGCCCAGCCCCCAGCTGATGCTGGTTTTGTGGATGTTGGGTTTGTGTCCTCTGGGTGTCAAAGAATGAAACCGAGGGACATTGAGGCAAGCAGAGCAAACATTTTATTTAAGAAAGGACACAAAGAAAAGATTTCTCCAGGAGAGGGGAGTCCCAGAACTAAGAACTTGAAGAGGGGATGCGACTCACCTTCTTAAGATTCTCTTCCCTTGATTAATCATTGCCTTCCTCCCCCATGCCTAGGAGCATGAGTATGAAATTCTGGGCTGATCTAGTCTTTGGTTCTGAGCGACAAGCATCTTTATGAGCAGAGGGTAAGTACCTATGGAGATGGCCTACTATGGATGTAGCCTCTGAATCCCTGAGCCAAAATAATATCTTTGTCCTCTAAGTTGTTCTTCTCAGATCTTTTGGTCACAGAGATATAAAGTTAACTAAAACACCATACATATTATCTTACTCAAAAAATTTCAGCTAGTCTCTGTGTAGATAATGCTCTCTAACTTTATTTTATATACAAGGAAACAAAGACATGAAATGGTTAATAACACACATGCTTAGGGACTTACAATTAATGAGTAGTACACCTGGGGTTTGGAAACAGTTCCCAAATGATCTGTCTTCTTTGACTTGTATGTTGATCTTTGAATTGGAATACTGGATCCCCTTTCATCTATTTATATTATGGCCCTTTATATTACTGTCTACCCTTATCTAGTGTTCAAAGATTTTTTTCTTTTGCTCTCACAACATATATGTACATCCAAGACATTCTTTTTAAAATAGAGAACAGGAGAGTGAGAGAGTGAGGAAAGACAGAAGTAACTTTATTTTTTCATCTGACCTTTGTTTATCTGACACTTTGTTATGTTATGTATGTTTGCACTCTCATCCTCACGCATGCCAGGCAAGCACTCCAACCACTGAGCCACGGCTCCAGCCCCTATCCAAGACAATTAAAGCTTAAGTCTGCACAAAAATTTCTTTGAATATTTATAGAAGTATTATTTTCAATGGCCAAAAACTCAAATATGTATCAACTGATGAATGAATAAACAAAATGTAATGTATCCTAATATAGTGGTACCAGGGACTGGGAAATGGAGTGACTGCTGTTAGATAAGAGGTTTCCTTTTTCAAGTAATAAAAATATTCTTGAATTAGATAGTGATGATGGTTGCAGTTATTCAAATATATGAAGGTCACTAAATTGAACTTTAAAATGGCAAACTTATTAGTGCTTTAAAAAATTAGAAAAAAAGTATGCCAAAGTTAAGTTATAATTGTCTTTTATAAATTTTGTTAGACTAAAATTGTTTAAATTGGGGGGGTACCTAAGCCATAATGTTTTTAAAAACTATTTTTTGTAAAGTTTTCCAATATTCTTTAAATTAAGCATCATCATCTAAAACTAATTGATTTTTCAAAATATTTTTATAGGGCTGGAGCGGTAGCTCGGCAGTTAACGGCGCTTGCCTGGCATGCGCAAGTACACAGGCTCAAACCCCAGCACCACGTACAGAACTAAGTGTCAGAGCAACGAAATCCATGTGAAAAGCTCAATAAAAATTGATTCTCTCTGTCTCTCTCTCTCTCTTTCTCACTTTCTCTCTTTAAAAAAACTTCTGTAAATCATGTTTATTTTGTCAATTGTTCAACAATTTCCATTAATGTAAAAAGCAGCCATTAAAAATTGACTAATTAAAAATCTCAGATACATCATGCTAAAGTAAACATATTACAGTAAAGCAACATTTAAAACATATTTATTGTAAAATTAATTAACCTATTTCAAGTAGTAAATGTATGAGATAGCTCAGCTTAACTTCTTTTTATATTAAAATTTTATTAAATCTATTGTTGGTTCACACCGTCGGTAGTAGCTATGCCATTTCTCATCTTTTTTTGAATCAAGAGAATATAAGTATCCTATAAATGATCTTGATTTCATTAATGGTCTCAAAAAACCATAATATTTGTTTCCTGAGATACACCAAAATTTCTAAGGAAGCAGAACTGTGAAAGTGTTCCTGAATAATCATTTAAAAGAATTGATCAGCTAGTGAAAATTGAGAAAGATGTCTTTAAAGTTTTTTGGTACTTACAGTTTCTTTAGGTATTAGGATCTTTGCAAAATTTAATATGCAGCAAAATAGTCTACATAGTTGGCATCTTAAGTTCAGTACAGCAGTCCTATTAAGGACAATGTAAAGAACTGTGTGGCTTTTCATCAGTGTTTGCATGTGGAGGTTTTCTCCAATTGACTTTTGTGGTCCCAGAAACATCCTGCCAAGTCCCATGGTATAGCACAAAGGCTCACTAGAGCAGAAAGCTTTTAGGGGGAGGGTTTCATATAGTACTTACATTGCATTAAGCCAAGGTAAGCAAAAATGTGTTTCAGTTCAACACTGTGTATTCAGCCTAAACTGGCTGTGCCGCTCTCTGGCTCCCATATTTGTGGTTAACTTTCTCCTTCACTGCAGCTGGGCCCACCACTCCTGACTAATAGGAGTCAGATCGACCTAACTCTAAATTTTGCTATTTGCAATAAAGTCTGCTTTTGTTAGCTCAGGGATTTATTTTTAAATAAACTCCCTTTCCAAACCAGCTGCAATGAGACTTTCCTGTCTGCTAACATTAAAGGTGCAGGTTCTCAAGATATCTGTATCTGAATACTTCCCAAGACCACAACGAAAGCACTAATAAAAAAGGAACTTCAGTGAGGCTTTGTTATGTCAGAGGGAAAGGCAGGAAAATTCACGGGTGCCAAGCCACAGATTCAGCTTCAAGAGATCTGTTTGTTATAATATATATATATATATATATATATATATGTATATATACATATATACACACACATATATATATACTATATACTGTATACTATGTACTATATATATACATATATATATGTATATATACATATACACACACACATATATATATACTATATACTGTATACTATGTACTATATATATACATATATATATGTATATATACATATATACACACACATATATATATACTATATACTGTATACTATGTACTATATATATACTATTCCAAAATTATTTAAAACACTTTATAGAAAGCCAAAATTATTTAAAGCACTTTATAGAAAAATATGAGATGAATCAAAATATTCTTATTTTAATGGTTCAATGAGGAAAAGAAAACTTGTAGAGAAAGATGGAGGCAGAGAAGGGAGAGGATATATGTTTTACTCCTATTCACTCACCTGCATATATATGCAGTCAACCACTTACCCAGTCCTTGACCCACATAATAATATTTGAGACACATTGGTAGAAAGTCTCAAGTAGAAAGGACTCTAGTCCTGAGTGACTGACTGTTTAGACCTCCCTGTGCTGCGACACTACACTTACCTTTCAGGATAAGTGAAGGTTAAGTAAAAGGGAAATGGTGGATATCTCAGAGATACAATCTCCGGCACATGAGAGTCCTTTCAGAGCAACTCAGTTTTGCCAGATATTACAGTGTCTCCAGGTTGATGAGAAATTGCTATTCTCTTTTGGTAACTGTTATGACCTGACTGGTCCCTGTAACTCGCTTTAAAGTGACAGTTGTAGGACAACAGAGTCATTTTTTGGTTTCTCTTTCAGTATGACTATTCAAAGCCTAGGTAAGATGGTTATGGAGGTATAAGAAAACCTCAGTCACCAAGTTTCATCTGTTTTAAATAATACTTATTTGAAACTGTAAAATCAGATCCTCCCTACTTACATAAAGAAAAAAGAGAACTAGCCTGAAGTTAAAAATGAATCTGATTTTCAGTCTTAATCTTGTTATTTATACTTAGGGGTTGTTGTACTCACTCCATGGTTTAGTCAACTTCTTTTGTTGCTGTGACCCAAGGACCTGACAAGAAGAAGGGGGCTCATGGGTTTAGAGGTCTTAGTTCATAAAAGGCCAGCTCCATTCCTTGGGGCTCTAGGTGAGGAAGAACATCATGGTGGAAGAGTGTGGTGGAGCAAAGCGGCTTGCAAGATGTAAGGGAACAGAGAGACTCCACTCTCCAGACACAAAATATACACCCCAACGACATGCCCCAATGACCCACCTCCTCCAAGCACACTTTACCTGCCTTCAGTTCCCACTCAGCTAGTCCCTGAGGATCAATTCACTGACTGAGTTAAGGATCTCATAACCCAATCACTTCTCTAAATCATCTTGCATTGTTTCACTCATGAGCTTTTGGGGGACACCTAGTATTCACTCTATAACACTCAGCTTCTCAGAATCACTGTGTCCTCCCTCAGATAAAATGGGAATGAAACACTTTTTTGGAATAATAAATGCAATCATTAACCTAATTCAAAGCAGCCAGCAGGCAAAGAAACATATCCATGTAGTCCATCATTAGCTTCCTGAAGCTCAAAAATGTGTAGGAAAAGTAGGGTGCAGATCTGGAGGAGCAACTTTCAAATATTTAGCATAGCAACTGGAGTTTCCAAAGACTTTTTGTTCCCGTCTGTTGCATTTCTGAACTTAGCCGTGGCTCTTTGTGTTGCTGTGCCATCTAATTTGTGCATGAAGAAACAATCTGTATATGAATATGATGATACAGCTTTCTTTTAATAATGTTTAAGAATATTTGTTAATTGCAGGTATAAAAGTCACTTTTTAAGAGTAAGGGTCAGGGATTTTTATAAAACACTTTGATTTTTTAGAAAATAAGAATTTTCTGACTTTTTTACTTCAAAACATATATTAAAATATTCTTAAAATATATATTTTAAATGTATATTGAAATGTATATGTTAGGGACTGGAGCAATAACTCAGCAGTTACAGTGCTTGCCTGGCCTGTGCAAGGATTGCAGGTTCAAATCCAGCACCATGTACACAACAAAGTATCAGAGCAATGAAAGCCACATGAGAAATTAAATAAAACTGAATCTCCCTTTCTCTCTCTTTCACACTGTCCTTCTCTCTTTAAAGTATATATGTTAAAATATTTTAAAAATCACTGAAATTATTTTCTGCTTAGTTTTTTTTTTAAAGAGAGAGGGACAATGTGAAAGAGAGAAAGAGAGATTAAGTTTTATTTAGCTTTTCATGTGGCTTTCATTGCTCTGACACTGTTGTGTGCATGGTCCTAGGGTATGAACTTGCCACCTCGCGCATGCCAGGCAAGCGCCATAACTGCCGAGCCACTGCTCCAGTCCTTCTGCTTAGTTTTTACATTGAACATACACAAAATATGATCCAATTTTTTTAAGTTTAATAGGATCACTACAAATTTAAGTATAATACAGAAACACTAGAGAAAAATTAAGTAAAAGAGTTTATATAATTAAAATGCAAGCTTTCTGTGCAATTCTAAGCAGCTATTATTTTTTGGCAATAATCCATGAATTTATTTGATAAATATTGTTGAACTTGTATCTTTAGGCTTTGTTCTTGGCACATACAATATGCAACAGCATAATTAATGTTGAGAATATATTAATAATTATACAAAGGAAGTTAGCAGATGGTATGTGTTACATCATCTAACATCTTTGCATGTGATAAACATGCAATGGATTATGATTTAGCACTGCAAATGTATTATGTTATTTTGTTTTCTTAACATTATGAAGTAGTTTCTTTATATGTTCAGAAAAGAGAACTGAGACATAGCTAGGGTGATTTCTGAGGTATAAGACTAGTTAGGTGTTGTGCTGAGATTCAAACCTAATTAGTGTAATTTCAGCATACATATTCTATACCACCATATAGTTGAGTCAATTTTTCCTAAAACAAAATTAAAACTACACACACACACACACACACACACACACACACACATCAAACAAAACGGTATCATGAGTCAAAGTACCAAAACATATAAACATATTCTAGCAAAGCAACTGAATAGAATTTGCATGCACATTTTTTTTAACATGAATCAGAGCTCTGCAAGTGTATGCATCAGACTTTCAACAGTAAAATCTGCATTCTGGAAAACACATTTACTTTAACTTCCCAATAATTTTTTTATAAATGCATACACTCACAGAGCGGTATCTGCTCTCCAAAAAGAACAAGACTAAACAATCAGCAAACCCTTGATTTGCAGTGTTCACCACTTTTTAGGGGCAAAATCCCACCATGTCTGATTTGTTACCAAACATTTTGATAGACAGCTCAAAAATTTTCTGAATGTTTGACAATCAACTTTCACAAGCAAGCCAGCATGAGACAACTCCAGCACACCACTGTGACTCTTTTAGTAATACTTCAAATAAGATTCAGAAAAATTTTATCATCATAGCTTCCTCATATGCACTTTGAGTCAATTCTTACTCTATTTTAAAAAACTAAAACAAGCAAACAACTACAGATTGAGTAAGCTTATCTAAAATTCTCAGAAGGGTTTCAGATTTGGGGTATTTTCTAAAATTTTAGAATATATGCATACACATGAGATATTTTGAGATGTAACTTAAGTCTAAATATTATATCATTTATGTTTCACATGTATCTTATGCATATAGCCTAAAAGTAATCATACATAATATTTTTGTGCATTTGCCTTTTTATTGTGACCTATCACATAAGGTCAGATATGAAAATTTTCAGCAGTGGTATCATGTTAGTGCCCAAAAAGGTTCATATTTTGGAGGATTTCTAATTTCGGATTTTCAGATTTGGGATGTTCAATTTATATTCTCATTTCTATAATTAAAATTACTTTTTTCAATTTTTTGAATTTTACATTAATGGAGTCATACTTTATGTACATACTCTGTTTTTAAGGCAGGTATAATCTGCAGTGTGTGACACTGGGTCATTCTATTTTATTACTGGGTTATTGTATGAACAAGTAAGAATTTATTTTCGCATTTTTCTGTTGTTTGGCATATGGGTTGTTTAGATTTTTACTAAAAATTATAAATTATACTGCTCTACCATTCTCATGCAGTTCTTTTTCTAGTATATGGCTAATTTTGGTTTCCAACTTGACTGGATTGATAAATGCCTAGGAAATTGGCAAAGAGCAATTCTGGATGTGTCTGTGAGGATGTTTCCAGAGATGATTGACATGTGGATCAGCAAACTGAATCGGACTCTCCCACTCCAAATGTGCGTACCAGAGTCCATTAGACAGGAGGCTCAAAGGAACAAAAGGCAGAAGAGTGAAGCTCTCTCGGATGTGCACAAGCTAGATTCTCAAGCAGGTATATTTCTTGCTGCTGCCGTTACCCGCAAACATCAGACTCCAGATTCTTCAGGGTTTGAATGTGAACTTGCAAGCATGACTGTCCAGTGGACTTCCAGACCTCAAATTTTGGATGTATCATTGCTTCTTCTTATTCTGAAGCTCCAGCTTCTTGACCTGAACATCTACTCTTGTCTTTGATTTGCCAGCCTACAGATGTCCATTGTGGGACTATTCAGCCTCTGATCTGTTTACTAATGCAATAAATCTAGTTTTTCTGCATCTTAAAATACATATAAGTTTGTGTGCCAGCATTGAAACCCAAAGTATAAAATTTACATTCATGCAGCAGTAAGTGAGCAGGTATCATATTCTTCATACTTTTTATTCTAACCTGCATTTTGCCATTTCAGTTTTTTCTTTGCAATTTTAATAAAAGGTATATACTAGTGGTCTTTGTACTTTTAATGTTTCTTTGATGATCATGAGGCTCAGAACATTTATTGTATACAAGTTGGATATTTGTTAATCTTTCTGTTCAAGCCTTTTGCCTATTTTCTGGTAATGGTAATGATTGCATTTGTGCTGTTGTATTGACTTATGGGGAATTTAAAGGTGTACTTTGGATGCAAAGCTTTTGTCAGCTGAGTGAACTGCAAATATTTTCTTCCCATTTATATTTAAAATTTTCATTTGCTTTTTAGCGTATTTTAATTGATGTGATCCAGTTTATCATCTTTTTTCTTCTATAAATGGAGCTTTAGGGGTCCACTCTAGGAATTCTAATATGGACCCAAGGTCACTAAAAGAAGTCACCTATATTTTCATGAAAAACTTTAACACTTTTGTGTTTAATACTATAATTCATTTCAGTCCTTTTATTATTATTATTATTCAGCCTATGTGAGGTAGGGGTTGAGAATTATTCTCTACATATAGTCAATTGACCCACTGTGACATACAGAACAGGCCTTACATCCTCCATTGGATTGTCTCTACTCCTAGTTGAACATCAGTTCATTGTGTATATGTTGTCTGTTTCTGAGCTCTTTATTTTCTCCCCTGAAACAATTTATATATTATTATGCCAATTCAAACTGTTGTTATTATGGTAAATTTTAATTAAGTCAAAAAATTAGCAGCGTTACTTTCATAACTTGTTCCTTTTTTCAACATAGTTTTGCTGCTTCTATTTCCTTTGTTTTAAAAATAAATTTAAAAGTAAATTTTCATTTTCCATAATGAAAATATTTTGGATTTAGCTGTGATCATCAGTTTGAGAAAACTGAAATCTTAACAACAGTAGGTCTTTAGAGCTATGAACATGTTGTAACTCCATTTATTTAGTTCTTTAATTTCTCTTAGTAATGTTGTATTGTTGGTATTATAGAGTTTATAGGTTTTTTATTATTGATTTTAATAGAAAGCATATTTTTCTGCTAAGGTAAATAGTTTTATAATATGCCTTTATCATGCATTTGCTGCTTGTATACAGAAATAAAATTATGTTTATATTGTCCTGTAATCTTGATGAAATTATTTTTTAGTTCTAGTTCATGTTTATGAATACCTTTTGCTTTCAATGTAAACATCATGTTATCCTACGTAATGAAAATCTTTTTGCTTTCTAGTCTTTATGCTTTTTACCTCTTTTTCCTGATTCATTGTATTGACTTAGTCCTCCATTCAAATGAAGTATAGAAGTTTGACATACAGAAAACTTTGTGTCTTTCCCAATTCTAAAGGAAGAGTTTAATATTTCATGATTGAGTGGGACATTTTTATAGATTTTTCATAAATTATCATTATCAGAATGAATAAATTCTCCACACATTGTTCTAATATTTTAAATTTTAAGTCATCTTGTTAAATACCTTTACTGCAATTATTGACATGTTCATCTGGTTTTATTTACCCTTTCATGCTATTGCTATTAAAATTTAAATTGATTAAATTTGAAACTAATCTTTTTTTTTTTCTTTTAAAGATACAGGACAGTGAAAGAGAGAAAGAGAGAATCAATTTCATTTAGTTTTTCATGTGACTTTCATTGCTTTAACACTGTTGTGTACGTGGTGTGTGGGGTTCCAACTTGAATCCTCGGGCATGCCAGGCAAGCGCAGCCACCGCTTCAGCCCCAAAACTAGTCATAATGTTAAGCCAATTTTGCATTCATGAAAAAGTGCAAATTTGATCAAAATATATTGTATTTTTACGTATTGTTCAACTTGATTTGCCAATAATTTGTACGTGATTTTTGTGATTATACATTTTCTCTCATTAAGTTTTGCGACCTGGATAACTTGATTATATAAAATAATTAGAAAATTATTCCTTGTGCTTGGAAGCTTTCTCTCTTCCTTAATGTTGTGCTCTGAAAATTAGTCCTAAGTGGCACATATAATTGGTGGAACAGTTTTCCTAAAATCAGGGCCATTTCTCCTTTTACTTTATCACTGCCTTTCTTTTACTTAGAATTTGTTTTTTTAAATACAGAGGGACAGTGAGAGACAGAGAGAAAGAGAATCAATTTTATTTACTTTCTCATGTGACCTTTGTTGCTCTGACATTTCGTTGTGTACGTGGTGCTGGGGTTCGAACTCTGTCCTTTCACGTGCCTGGCAAGTGCCATAACTGTAGAGCCACCTCTCCAGCCCTTTTCATGGCTTTCTAAATCTGATTCTGACAGCTGTGATATCAATACATAATTCAGTGCATTCATAAAATATGCTTAATATTCCAAATTTATAAGGCATTTTTAGTAATGAAGTAACAGAAGATGTTATTTATTTCTGATTATTAAGAAGAAAGTTGGCAAAGGCTAACCTACTTACACCTACGGAATCTGCTAATATAACTGCTACAAGTATGGTTTTATTCTTTTATTTACTGTTTTTATTATCAAAACAATCATGTTATTTACCCTCTAGGTAATTAAGATTATTATAAAATTATCTATAATCCCATGAAATCCATCCACCAAAATTGATTATTTGAAGTATATAGGTCCTATTGCTTTGAAAATTTTTATTTTGTACATTTTTGTATTTAATTAAAATAGCAATATTTAAAAAGGTAAAATTGAGGAAGTAATTTGAAAAATGGCTAATTTGTTAAAACTAAAAGTCAATATTTGCTTTCTGCTTTTTCTTATTAGTTTCTTCCATCAAAAGCAATCTTAGCATAATGCTAACACATTATAGTTCAAATGGAATCAGACTGATCAGTTGTATCAAATTAAGAGATATTTGATAGTCTGAAATTAGGTCAATTTTGGCAAGTAGTGGTTATTTAATTTAAAACCATCAAAATAAACATAAAAATTTTTATATTTTCATTTTCATAATAATATTGCTTTATAATAATGTCCAATGTAATACATGGTTACAATTCAACTTAAAAATGCACTACTTCAAATGTCAACTATTTCAATGGAAGATATTATGCTAGTATATTTTATTGTGTTTTTTTCACTATTATAACTTCATTTTTTTGAGGTATTATAAAATTTCATTTACATTTGGGAAATTGTTATTAGATAATATTAACAGATTAAGATGTGAATTTAAAATTATTTCATGTAATTTGATTTCTTTTCCTTAGCAAGTTTGCTAAAATACAAGGATTGGTAGCATTGTGATCTGTAGTTAAATTCTGCCTCCACTTGACTATATTTACTACTCATAGGTCAATCACAGACTCATTCCTGACTATGAAACAATCTTGACATTTAAACATTGAGAATACATTTTTTCTTAAAAATTAGTGCACATATTCATTGAGCATCTTCTCTGAATCAAGTGTTCCAGATATTGATGATACAACAGTGAAAAGACCTGTATCTCCATCTCTCATGGAAATTCAACTTTACCTGGAAGTATACTGGTAGAGAATTTTTGTTATGTATGTGTGGTTTTTTTCCCAAACAGAAAAGTTCACTAGAACTCCACAAAATAAATATTCTCATTGTCAGGATTTCCTCTTCTAATATTTGGGCTGAAGACTAATTTTTTTCTCTTTCAATCTGAGGAAAATATTTTCTCTCTACTTTTATTACTGTTTTACAACTTTCAGATTAATTGGACACATCTCCTCATAGCCTTTGTTGAAGCACATTCTTGTTTTTAATCTTTTCTCATAAATCTATCAACTTCAAGTCTTTAATCATTCGTATTACTTTTCTCTGAACTCTATCCAGTTTTTCTGCATACCTCTAATAATGATGACCTTAGAAATGAGTTCCATAATCCAGGTGTGAGCTCAACATAGCGCTCCAGACAGAACCTGTCGTTTCCATACTTTATGACAAAAGTTTTCTGCCAAAGGAAGAAAGTTTGTTTACTTCTAGTTGGTCTTTAAAGTTTGTGGCTCAGCATGCCTTTGGCAGGGCCTCCTTTCTCTTATTCACCATTTTCTCCCTAGTACTCTCATCTTCTAAGATTTCCAACCATTCATGTGATGACAACTTAAATTTGTATCTCTACCATCAATCCCCTCTTTATACAACAATAAGAAAATATGAAAGAAAGGAAAGTAGAATTTCTTGAGTGTTTACTATGTTCTAAGCACCTTTTCTGACAATTTGTAGCAATCTCAAAAGAATCATGATGATGGTTACTTTTTTAAAATTTTATGAATGATTTATTTAACACACAAGCAAGTGATTGCTCTCTGTACTACTTTACCCATGCTGTGCTTTGCATATGAAGTGTTGCCCCAAACCTTATGTATTAATGCAGGAATATTCAGAGGTGGAATGATTAGATTATGAGATCTGTGGCCTGATTGGTCTGTCCTAATTTGAATGGACTGACTGGGTTGTAAATGCAGACAGGTGGGTGTGGCTGGAGGAGGTGGGTCACTGGGGTCATGCCCCACAAAGGTGTTTGCTGTCTGTGGCCCCTTCCCCTGGGTCTCTGCATCCTAATCCCACTGTGAGCTAAGCACTTTTCCTCTACTGGGTTCTCCCACAATTTTCTGCCTCGCCTTGGGTCCAGAGGAATGGAGTTGGCCATCCATGAACTGAAATATCTGAAACTGAGAGCCCCAAGTAGCTTTCTTTTGTTGTTAGGGCCAAACTCTAAAATTCTTAATATTTATACATAAACCCTGGGCGCACCATAAGGTAGGTTCTTGGTCTTTAGTTTACTCTTGTATCTCCAGAGTCTAGAATAGAGTCTGACTTCTTTCTGATTCTAAAAAGTCTGACCCTACTTATTTCTCCACTCCCTACTTTTAGATGATTTCTGTACCCTTAGTCCTTAAGATCCAGTTATATTCTTCTTTCAGTTCTTCAAAAAAGGAAACTCTTCTGAGTTAGAGAGTTTGATATTTTATCTGTTCTTCTAGAAAGCTTTATCTTCCCATCACTGGTAAAGTTAACCATTGTTAGTTGAATTGTCATTTTTTTAGAGACATCTACTGGTATGTAGGGGACCTGCCTGTACCAAGTTGAAAAAATTGATCATGCTCATTCCTTTCCAACCCCATATTTTTTTTTAAGATAGAGGGACAGTGATTGAGAGAGAGAGAGTATCAATTTTATTTATTTTTTCCTGTGGCTTTAGTTGCTCCGACACTTCATATGTATGTGGTGCTGGGGTTCAAACCCGGGTCTTTGCACATGCCAGGCAAGTGCTGCAACCACTGAGCCACTGCTCCAGCCCCCAACCCCATGTTTAATGACATCACAGTATCTTAAAATTAAACATAATAGGGGTATTTATACCACAGAAACAGGCCCAACGCTACATATTAGGACTAGTTCCCCTATCTGCTGCCAATACCCATTACCAGAAAACCACTGAAAGAAGTTTTCTTAATTATTTAATATAATGATAATTAAGTAAGTATTCTATAATAACTTTAAGTATCATCAATATGTTCCCAATAGAATATCTGAGTTTTGATTTTTGTGCCTCTTGCTATGTCTTTAGTAACTAAAACAGTAACTGGCACTGAAAAATTTTTGTTGAATGCTAAAGTGAATTGTTACTTTATGTAAAAATATTACTATACTTAGTAAAACTTTAAGAAAGTTGTTGCAGAATAGTTGGTACATTAGTTATCTATTGCTGCATATCAAATTACCACAAATTCGGTAGCTTAAAACAACACACAAGTATTAACTCAACATTTCTGAGTTAATACTACACTGAGTTAACACTCAGCATAGTTTAGCTGAGTCTTCTAACTTAGGATTCCATATGACTGCAATCTGGAATTTCATTTGGAAGCTTCAAGGAACAATCTACTTCCAAGCTCATTCATCTTGCTTACAGAATTCATTTCCTCCTGGCAATCAAAGGAGCCTTCTTCCTGGTTGTTAGAAGGCAATACCTCTTCAGCAACTGAAGTCCTCCTGGAAGTCCTAGATGCCATCTATGGTTCTTAGGCTCATGAGCATTCCCAACATTGACCTGTACTTCATCCAGTTAGCAAGCTGAGTCCTGAAAGGGCATCTGCTATCAAGACAGCCCTGTTGATTGCAATATGTTTAGAAGTTGTCCCAGGTCCTGTCAGCTCTGAAGGGGAGTGAAAGGGTATGAACACCAGGAGGCAAAGATCATGGGGGTGTGAGGCTAGTGGACATTTAGCATGGGTCTATCAGCCACAATGGGGAGGAATAAAAAAGCACTTATTAATCTGAGAATATGGAAAAGATCATTATTGATTGTATCTAACTACATAAGTACGTGAAGTACTTGAATTCACAAGTATGCGAATTCAAATTCTAGCACCATGTACACAACGAAGTGTTGGGGCAGCAAGGGTCACGTGAAAATCTAAATAAAATTGATTCTCTCTTTCTCTGTCTCTCTCTTTCTCTCATTGTCCCTCTCTCTTAAAAAAAATGATAGAGCCCAGCACAGTTGTAATCTCAGCAACTTGGGAGGTTGAGGCAGGGGATTGTGACTCAGCAATGTCATGAGTCCCTAACCAACTTAGCAAGACCCAGCCTCAAATACAAAAAAAATTAATCTGGATATGCGGCTAAGTGGTTAAGCACTCCTGGTTTCAATCCTTGGTACCAGAAACAATGGATTGTTAGAAATAAAAAGAAAACCCAGGTAATTGTGGACTTAATTCCACATCAAAGGCACATTATCTCCATCTTAATTGAACTGATCTATAAGATGTATGAAAATCTGAAGCTAAAAACTGACAAAATGTCTTCAGTCTTGCTTATCTGAAAAATTGTAAACAAACATAAGAACTCAAGAGGAAAAAAAGCAAAATAAGGTAGAGAACAATATTTTCTAGTTACTTTTAGGCTTGACTAAACATTTATCTCATGTTTATTTTAAAATGAGAAAAAGAATCTACTCTTTAAATTACAGACAACACAAGATAAAGATTATCTGTTAAAAACTCAATTTTGGAAATTAGAAAGTCCATTTTGGGTCTGTTTTAACAATTCTATTTCTAAGCAAATAGAGTATGAAAATCTTCATTCTGCTTCACTCTACCTATGCCAAGTAAATATTTGCACCTTATCAAAATTGGCAAAGTCTGAAAGCAGTGAAGTCTTTTACAGTGAATACTGATCCAAACAGCAGAGAAGAAAGTCATGACAATTCCTGCAGTTAATATCACTAAAGTGAAAACAGTTTGTAATAAGAAATGAGAAACTTGTTCATAATATGTTCCAAACCTCTTTGCCAAGCGCTGTTAACATCTGCCATGACGGCAAGGTATTCGTGAAATTTTCATTTGCTTGAGTAAGTTGATAACCGTGTGGTAATGAGTCTGTCAACTGATAATGCTGTATTGGTCAGGTGGATTGAACAGCCTCTGCTTTCCAAAACTCAGTTGCTGTGTTTGCTTTCCATGGATGAATTAGCAAAGAGCATGTTTCATTTGTGATTTTTCTCAAGCTAAACTTCACAACTGTGAAGAAAGACATTGTTCAGAAAAGACCTCGAAGAGCCATTTATAAAGGTACAACTCCTGTGTATTTCAGTAAAGGTAAAAAGTTTCAAAGACTGGTGATTTCTGCATACTTTCTGTTCCCCTGTGAGTATTTCAGTCCCATTTTTCAACTTCAGGAGTTCTCGCCATTTGCTGGATATCTTGGTAAATGCCATAGTATCAAGTAGGCCAAATGTAGGGTCTTCTCTAAAGGAACTTCCATTGTGGTCAATGAAATAAAATACATTTTCCATGGAAAGGAAGAACTCATTTCTGCATGAGTACCCGTGGCTGCTGAAAGAATCAATAACTTCTCTAGTGGAATTTCTTCCATGTAAATCTCCCCAGAACATATATTAAATTCTTTACAATTTGCAGTGCAATTTTCTAATCTATCAAAAAGCATATAATTGAGGGGTAATTAATAACACAGCATTTCTGGGGACTGGGATTGTGCCATCCAAATGTTCCCTTGCTTTATTTTGTTAAATGTGGCTGCTTACCATATTAAAATATGAGATTGCTACTTTCATAGGTAGAATTCAATCTTTGGGTTGATGACATTTTTTTTTCTGTCTTAGGAAGTCCATTGTATTAATGCAGTGTTTT
>PVKS010033966.1:0-12924 GCA_004027875.1 Aplodontia rufa | reverse complement strand
AATCTGAAGTAATACAGAATTGGAGCCCATAGCAGAGTATTGCAAATAAACTTTAGAATGTGAAACTGTGTAAATGAAGGTGGGTTGGGGAACAGGAAACCAACTGTTCACAGCTTGGAAGCTGGCCATTTTTAAAAACACAGTAACAAAGCAATTGGTTAAATCAACACCTATTGTCTTTTGGACTCAAGCTCTTATGATTGCAAGGCTAGAACTTTCCAAAACTTAGCAGAAAAATGTTGGGATAACTAATTTCTTTGTCAAAATTCTTGTGGGTCTCAGAAAGTATAAGAAGAGGCCAGTAGTTTCAGATAATCTGGGCTGCCCCAAACTAGGTATGAAAGATAATGCAACTTTTGAACTTCACTAAAACCATTTTCACCTGAATTATTGATTTGGGACCGATGAAGATCCTGCCATTAGGTACTCTGTTGAATGGCAAGGTCTAAAAATTCTGAATCCTCACAGCAGAGACTCTTAACCTTGGCTAAACATTAGAATTACTTGGGACTGCATGCCTGAGACTCTTGCAAATGGTTGAAGGAATGAGGGTGATGTCTTCAGGCATTAGCCATTTTGAAAATATTCCAGGGTGATTCTATTGTGCTGATAAGGTCAAGAGCAGTGGTCTCAAGGTATGGTCTCTGAACCAGTAGCAGCAACATCACTTAGAAGCTGGCTAAAAATGTAAATTCTCAGTCCCCCAGACCTACTAAATCAGAATTAAAAAGATGAATCAATAGATTGGACTAACTAAGGGGAAAAACAAGAAAGCAAAATATTTGAATGATAAGTAGATGAAAAGCACTGAGGAGCAAATAAAATCAAAAATAGTAAAATAAGGGGAAAATGCATGTATTTAAAAAGATTTATAACTTTTGAAATCAAAGATTTAAGGAAACTAGTTTTTTGGACAACCAATCACAAAGTCTAGCCAAACTGCAAATTTGACCCAACTGTTTTTGATGTTTCTTGCAAAAACTCATCCAGAGAAGGAGATTCAAGATGGTGGATTAGAAGAAGGCTGCATTCCTTGTTGCTCTGTGGCTAGGGATTCAAGCAGTGGGGTACCACTTCACAGTGAGATGGGTAGAAGAGGGATTTCAATAAATTCAATATAGGACAGTCAGAGTTTCTTAGAGAATACAAATTTGTGTGCCTTGAACTAAGAAGAAAAAATAAGTTGGAGCCAAGCCGCCATGGTAGCGGCAATGGTGCGGATTCAGCACAGAGGCAAGGTAACACACAGAGAAAAACACATTGAAAAGATTTGCTGCAGAAAAATCTGAGATCCAGAAAGCTGAACCACAGGCTGCACTGTGAACTGATGTGTGAAAAGTGCTATGATTCCCATCTGGCCATGGAGAGCTGAGATAGTGCCCTCTTGAGGCGGCCACGCTGCAACTGCTGTTGTGGGAGCTGGAAAATCACAACAAATACTGCCATACTGTCCTGCAAGCACCTACTATGCAGCCTAGTGTGTACCTAGAACATGAGTGATGCAGGTAGAGAGAAGAATGCATCCAGGGAGATTCAAGTCAGAAAAATAAAGGGGAACCCAGCTTGCTTCTCCTTTGAGTCTGGAGGTTCATGTGACCAGCTGAAGAGTGTCACTGACCGGAACAGGTAGGGGTGGATATACTCAGGGACTAACCCTGAGGAGGCTGTGTTTCTGGGCAGCAGTGTGTGTGGAGGATTGGCTTCCCTACCCCACGAGTAGAAGTTCTGGGAGGGTTAAGGGATCTAGACTCTCACCATAGATTGGGGAACTGCCAGGTCCCTAGAGGTGTACTTATCTAACCTCTCCAGAGCAGACACCATCCAACAAAGCCCCTAAGGCATAAATAGAACTAATTCCATTGCTGGAAATCCCTTCATAGAACTCTGCTGCAATCCTCACTCTTCCAGAGGGCAGACAAAACTCTGACAGTACCTCCCTCCCCATCCTGCCTTGTACTGATGAGAAGGGAACCTAAGAGTTATTTCTGCCAGCTTCAGTGTTAGGCCACTCCAACTGGAAGCTTGGTAAACAACATAAAAAGAGGAAGAGATTTTAAAAACCCCAACTTTGGTCTCTCTTTCTCTCAGCAAATAGCTCAAGAAGAGACCAAAAGAAGCACAGTTGAGGGACTGGAGAGGTGGCTTGGCAGGTACAGCGCATGCCTAGTACTTGCAAGCACACGAGTTCAAACCCCAGCATCACATACACAACTGAGTGTCTGAGCAACGAAGGCCACATTAAAAACTAAATCAAAATTGATTCTCTCTCTCTCTCTCTCTCTCACTGTCCCTCTCTCTTAAAAAAAAAAAAGCACAGTTGGACATAGGCAGTTAACATCATTCTCTCTGACTATTTTGACCACCTCAGTGGAGACAATTCATTCACTTTTAATTAATAATCTTTTTCCATTTTATTTATTTATTCATTCATCTATTTATTTATTGGTGTTCTTGCTGTGCTGATTGGTTCATGGACATATATACATATACATATTTATTTTTTTCATTTTTAGCATTAAAAATATAGACAGATATATTTTTCCTTGCCTTATCTTTTGAGGGTTAGGGTTTTCAGTTCCTTTATTTTATTTTAGTTTTGTGTTTATTTCTCTTGTTTATTTTTCTCTTCTTTCTTCTCCTGCTACATCTCTTTTGCATTCTCTCTATTCACTATTTGAGCATTGTAAACTCTCTTCAACCTTCTTATCACGTTTTCCTTTCACTCTCTCTTTTTATTTTAGAGAGAAGGACAGTGTGAGAGAGAGACAGAAAGAATCAATCTTTATGAGTTTTTCACATGGATTTTGTTGCTTTGACACTTAGTTGTGTACGTGGGTGCTGGGGTTTGAACCCATGTACTTGTGCATGCTAGGCAAGCACCATAAACACCGAGCCACTGCTCCAGCCCCCACATTTTCCTTTCTCTTAACTGTACTTTTGCCATCTTTTAGAACTAATTAGTTTATATAATTCTTGCCCCCACCATTCATCTTATTGAAATTATTTTCGCTGTGGGTGACATAAATAAGACCTGCTGTTTGCTTTAAAGCCAGATATAGTTCATGGTTATTTGTCGCTTTCTCTGTTGACAATTGCTGACCTCACCATTCCTGTTTTTTTTTTTTTGTGTGTGTGTGTGTGTGTGGTAACTAATGTTGCAGATATCATAGTAGGAACTGGTTGTTTATGTAAGGCTTTATATTGTCTTCACTGATTATTACTACTGTTTGTTTCTCCCCATCCTGTGAGGTGTTGGGGACCTACAGGGACATTTCAAGTTCATAGGTTAGAGGTTTTGCAGCTGAACTAGACTCAGACAAAGACAGTGCACTTTGCTCCACACACAAATTAACAACATTAAACCTTCAGTTATACTTTAATACAAAGAACAGAAGTTATAAAAACCCAAACCAATGACCAAACCCCCAGTAGGAAGAGCTTTGGTTGGGCCCTCGGGTCCCACTCATGGAAATCCACTACTACCAAAAAAAAAAAAAACAGAGAAAATTACTCCAAAGGCTGTGAATACCATACCCACAAGGAAGTCTCGAGCTAGATTACTCTAGGACACTTTGGAAAGAGAAAGCTGTGTTCTACAAAGGTCCACACACAAAAGTGAAAGAGAAATCCATCCCAACAGATACATAAAACCCAACACAGGAATATAAGAAATATGAAAATCCAAGATACTTGGTATAAAGTTTATAATTCACTAGCAACTGACCCTAAAGATACGGAAGTGGATGAGATACCAGGTAAAGAATTCAAAAGAATGATTAAAAATGATCAATGAATTCCAAAAGAATACAGAAAAACAACTGAATAAATTAAGGAAGTTGGTATAGGATATGAGTTAGAAATTCAGTAAGGAGACAGAGACCTTGAAAAAGTACCAAACAGAAATCTTGGAAATAAAAGATAATAAATCAAATTACAATGTTCAGTTGAAAGTATCTCTAATAAATAGAGTAGACCATGCTGAAGGCAAATCTCAGAGCTGGAAAATGAAGCAGCTACCCTTGACCATTTAGACAGTATTAAAGAAAATAAAATAAATAACCATGATCAGCGTACATAAGAACTCTGGGACAACATTAAGATATCAAATTTAAGAATCATTGGAATTGAGAATTGTGAGATTAAGGGCAATGGATTGGATAACTATTTTAGGGTCATAATTACAGAAAAATTTTCAAACTTTGAGAATGAGATGGATATCCAGATAGAGGAAGCATTCAGAACTCCAAATAGATAAGATCAAAAAAGAACTTCTGCATGACACATTATAATTAAAATGCCTAACATACACAATAAGGGTAGAATTTTAAAAGCCTCATGAGAAAAAAAATCAGGTCACATTTAGATACAAGTCAATCAGAATTACTTTGACTTCTCAGCACAAACTCTAAAAGCCAGGATGGAGTGGAATGATGTGTTCAAAGTCCTGAAAAAAATTAGCTATCAGCCAAGATTTCTTTTATCCAGAAAAAGTATCCTTCAAAATCCAAACAGAAATAAAACCTTCCAAGATAGCAGAAACTAAAAGAATTCACAACTACTAAGCTGTCACTACAGACCTCACTTAAAGAAACACTCTACACAAAAGAAAGAAAAAGACAAACCTCAGAGCTCACAAATGAACAAATCTCATTTTAAGAGTAGCTAAGGAAATGAGAAACAGGACTTCAGTAAACATTGCAGCTAAATCAAAATGGAAGGAATTAATAAACATCTCTCTATAATAACATTGAAAGCAAATGATCATAAGAATTAGTTCTTTGAAAAGATAAACAAGATTTATAAGCCCCTAAGCAAACTAACCAAAAAAAAAAAAAACTAGAGAAGGCTAAAATTAATAAAATTATAGGTGAAAAAGGAGATATCACAACAGATATCACAGAAATCTAGTGGCTCGTTAGACATTTTATTCTAAACTTGTACTCTGATAAATTGGAAAATCTAGAAGGAAAGGATACATTTCTAGACACACGTGACCTGCCAAAATCGAATCAAGAGGACATAGAAAATACAAAAAGACCAATAGCTAGTAGAGGTAGAAGTAGTAATAAAAGCCTTCCAACAAAGAAAAGTCCAGGACAAGATGGATCTTTACGAGAACTCTACCAGACCTTTAAAGAAGAGCTTATACCAATGTTCCTCAAATTATTCCATAAAATAGAAAGGGATGGGCCCCTTCCAAATTCATTCTATGAAGTCAATATTAATCTCATATCAAAACCAGATAAGGACACATCAAGGAAAGAAAACTGCAGATCAACAATCCTGATGAACTTGTATGCAAAAATCCTTAATAATATATTAGTGAATTGTGTTCAACAACATATTAAGAAGGTAATACATCAGGACCAAGTTGGTTTTATTCCAGAGATGCAAAGATGGTTTAATATACATAGATCAATAAATGTAATTATCACATAAATAGAATGAAAAACAAAAAATGACTTAGTCATCTGAAAATATATATATAGAGAAATATATATAGAGAGAAATATATATATATATATCTTTGACAAAATTTGGCACCCATTCATGATAAAAAAACACTGAAGAAACTAAGGATAGAAGGAACTTGCCTCAACATCATAAGGGCTATATATGAAAAATACAAAGCCAACCTTAAAATTAGGAATAAGATAAAGATGTCCACTCTCACCTCTTTTTTTTAAACATAGTTCAAAAGGGCTCAGCAATTATGGCACAGGCCTTGCATGTGGGAGTCTGCAAGTTTGAACCCAAGCACCATGTACACAATGAAGTATTGGAGCAATGAAGTCCGCATGCAATGCTAAATAAAACTGATTCTCTCTTTCTTGTTGTTCCTCTCTCTCTCTTTTTAAAATAATATAGTGCAAAAAATTCTAGACAGAGCAACTTAGAGAAGTAAAAATAGGATAGGAAAAAGTCAAATTATCTCTTTTGCAGATAATATGATCCTGTACTTAGAAGATCCGATAAACTCCACAAAAGACTTGTAGGACCAATAAACAAATCCAACAAAGTAGCTGGTTACAAAATCAACATAGAAAAATCATTATCTTTGCTATATACTAACAATGGACCCTCCTCTGGAGTTATTCCTATCTTGCTCCACAGACTGGCCTGGTTAGGGTCTGAGGCAGTATCTTCTCTTGGAGTCCTCTGTTGGTAGCTCAACCTACCCACCTTCTCAGGAGACCACAAAGATTGTGAGGAAAACTCTGGATTTTCTCTTCAGTGTTAGGCAGAGTTTACAGCAATTCTATGGATGCTGTCACTCTCCAAGAAAGAGAATATTAAGGATTTTCTACTTAGCAGAAACTCTGTTCCCAGAGACTCTGTGTGTATGGGAGGCAGGTAAAAGGATGTGTGGTGGGATGGTGGAGGGCTGGTCTTTGTGTCATCTTACTGGGTGACATCTTCCACCTCACATTTTTGTTGCTAGAATTCTAGGGACATAGAAACTCTTCTCAAATGGGATGACTGGCATCTGTCCCCCAAGACTGTTGTCTTTTTAGCTCTACCACATGTCAAAGAGTCCCTTGTTGTTCAAAGATGAAGATCTCTTTGTAGCATCAAATATTTCTCAATCAACTGCCTGCATAATAATAGAAGATATATAATAATTTGCAGCTACTATTCATTTAATACCATTTTCACATGACTCTTGATCTCTGTCAATTATAAGAGCATTTTATATGATCTATAATCCATATTTGGCTGCAGCTACATATTTAATCCAAGGTCACAGTGATTTGGGGAAACAATATTTTAATAATGAATTGACATAGATTCCTTGACTCTTCCTTTGTCTTCAATCTTAAATCCTGGACTGTAGGCCTATTTTCTAAACCTAAAGAACCTTGATGTTTAGCAGAAAGCTACCTAGTATGCATAAAGGGGAAGGAATTTTGATGAGTAGAACTATGTCTTGATTAAGGTCGTTCTCCTCTCAGCCACACCACTTTCCCATTCATAAAAGAAGGAAAGCAAATGAGAACCAGCCTGGTCTTGGTGGGTAAGTTTTTGTCCAGTCTCTTCAAAGAAATGCACAGGAAATCCCACCATATGACATGAGTAGAGGTATAGCTGGTTAGAACTCTGAGGAAGTCCTCTATCTATTCCTCAAGAAAACTAAATAATATTGAAACTGAGTTCTCCTTATGAGTATTAAATTCAGGATTTATTCCCTAAGCACTCTTATTTTCCCTCTTTGTGGACTGAGCAGGACAGATCAAAACAGCACACTTTTGGAGATTGTTACCAAGCTCAATCTTCCGGAGCTGACAGGTATTCCTTCTTCCAGCCTGACTGCAGGCCTGGCAGGCCCCACCCTATTCTGATGCTTGGCCGGGAGGAAACCACAAAGCCAGTAAGTCAGCTTCCTGTATTGCATGTTACAATGCTGTATTCTTTACATGACTGCCATACAAGTTAGCTGTGAAGAAAAGTATTAAATAAAATAACAATTAAACTCCGGAGGGTTTTCTCCTTAAATAGATGTTAACTTTTGATATTGTCCTAAGTTTTATTGGACAGAGTTCATAGATGCCTACAATTTAGTACGTGGATTAGTACCCAGGTCTTATGTCCTATTCCTTTTAAAATCATTTCATAAGAAATACTTACATACATTTGAAAGAACATTCATTTTTAAAGATATCCTTTAGTTTTTAGAATTAGTTTTAACGACAGCTTTTAAAGAGACTTGCTCAAATAAACCTTTAATAATTAGAAACTTACAAGAACTTTTTTGAAAACTTATATTTTTTTTTATATCAGAAGCTTGAACTATGTCTTCCTGAGCCTCTTTGGTCTAGGAAACTCTGATGAGTTTCATTTTCTTGAGAATTTGCAGGAGTCTAGTTCTGTAAATCAACGAGGAAGCAGAGATGTAGGTAGAAGTTGATCCTTGTTTAGTTTTCGTAAGGATATATCTGTTAAGAATCTATTATATTAAAATGACAAAAGCTGATATCACAGCAAATTAAAATGTAGCCAACTGAATTGCTGCTCAGGAAGTGTTTATTATATAGACTTTCCCCCCAACTTTCTATTCTGAATATTTCCAAACATAAAGAAAACCTGGGAGGATAGTGAAAAGGAATATTGTTCCTGGATGATGTCTTTTCCTATGCTTAAATATGCTTAATAAAATAAGCCAACATCCAAAAGTATTTTATAGGTATGCCTTTACATTCCTACATTCCACATTCAGTGTGGAACAAATCTTAGGCTGCTCCCCATATATTCAGCATCTAACCACCTGCCTCCCACCTGGTCCAAGACCCCACGCTCTCTCTCCTGGATTGTAGCTCCCTCTCATGCTTCTTGCTGTTATTGATCCCTTTTGGGAACAAGGTAGCATCCAGAGTGACCCTGACAAATCATACATAATGTCATACCTTCCTTCAGGTGACTGTCCATCTGATTCAGAGCGAAAGCCAAGTCCGTTACTAAGGACTCTAGGGCCCTGTGTGATCTGGCACTCTGCTGCCCCTCGGATTTCATCTTACCTTGATCTCTATCAGTCTGGTCTACCCCTCATCTCCTTGTGGCTCCTTGCTGCAGGCAGCACCTGCTCCTTTTCCGACTGCCGCATTAGCATCCTGTGCTGAGACTTCCTTGAATACCTATAAGGTTCACGCCTTCACTTCCTTCAGGTCTGTTATGATCTTTCTCTCTCCCAACACTGTCTATCTGTCTTCTGGCTTTATTTTTTATTTACTGAAGATTTATCACAATAACATTCCATACATCTTTACCTATCTATCTAGTTTATTTTCCATCCTACCCATTATTTTGCGCACTCCATGAGGACAAGGGACCGTGTACATTTTGTTCATCAGCTTACAATGCCTAGCAATACAAGCTTCTAAATGAAAATTTGATGAATGAATAACATATTTGCTGAGAATAGTTAAGAATAATGAATTTTTGAAGACCCTCAAGCAGGCAATGTCTGTAGGTCAGTGGAATTTCCTTCTTTGGTTAGGTTAATTATTTCATTTGGCTGGAATCCCAGGCAAAAATCTAGGGATATCTCTTCACTGTGCCACTCATTGGCCAGAATCAACTCCAGGTTCTATCATCTGGTCACAAAAATGAAAAGGAAGTTTTATCAAAAGAAAAGGAAAATGACTAAATGTATTTTTTTGCCTTCAGTCCTTGTAGGCACCCAGTTCCATAATACACCTTCTCGACTTTCTACTGTACCACTTACTGTCCTGAACAAGGATATTTTTTCATGTGGGGTGTTCCCTGGAGAAGGTCCCCCTTACTCTGGCTTCTCAGCATCGGAGTCTAAGTGTCTCTGCTGTTGACACCTGCTGCCTTTGCTCTGGAGGCTGATCTCCTGGTGAGGGCCTGGCCCCTTCCCAGGACTCACCCCAATAAGGCCCCTTAGGCTGCACTTTTTTCAGCCTGAATCCTCTTTCAGCAATTTAACCACTCGCACTCTTTCTGGTTATCTGAAAGATTAAGGGGACAGACTTCAAATTTTCTAACTTGAGTTAGGCAGTGAAAACAGAAATTCCATTAGGACTCAACCTTCTAGAAAAGAAGCAGCACACCAGGAACTTCCATCTGGGGGCCTTTACACAGCTCTTTGGCCTCTGCACAGGCAGTGACTCATTCTGTGTTTGTCTGGTCTAGGGAGTGCAATAAAAGGAATCTGGTGCCACCAATCAAGGCACAGCTTTCTCTCACTTACTTTTGTTCAGATTCTGCCCACAGATACCAAGAATATAGAAATATTCTTTTCAGATAGGGATATTGATGTGCAGTCCCCAAATCTGTAGTCTTTCTTATGTGAAATGGAAAAAAATTTGACAATACCTGTCTCAGTATGAGATACTAAACTCTTTGACCTTTTATGAGATCAAATATTTCTCAACACTGCCTCTTCAACATGACAGCAGCTAAAAACATATGGTGATTTGAACCTATGGTAGTCATTAAAGTTTTTTAAATAGTTTGCACTTCATGATTTAAAGAGCCTCTGCATGTAATATTGAAAGTAAGCTAAAATCAAAACTACCTTGGTTGGTGTGGACAAATTTTGGAGAATGCCTTTACATAACTCTTGTGCCCTAAATTCCTGTTTTGGAACAGTTGTGACTGACCACACATCATCTTATTAGTAATGTTACTTATGCACAAAGAAGCTGCTGGATGTCACTCTCAGTGGAGGTACACTGGCTTTCTTTTTGATGTTGAGTGAGGAGGGCCAAGTCAGCAGAACTTTTTTTTTTTTTTAAGAGAAGGAAAGTGAGAGAGAGAGAGAGAGAGACAGAGAGAATCAATTTTTATTGAGTTTTTCACATGGCTTTCATTGCTCCGACACTTTGTTGTGTACATGGTGCTGGGGTTTGAACCCGTGTACTTGCACATACCAGGCAAGCACCTTAACCGCCAAGCCACCCTGCTGAGCCACCGCTCCAGCCCCTCAGCAGAACTTTTTTTTAATTGAGAAATTTATTTTTTGAACAACCATACAAGTTTTTAACAAAATAATATAAAATGTATATAGATTCTGGAGATTAGATTTACCCCCAAGAGTGCCTCCCCAATTACCCACCCTTATCCCTCCCTTTCCCTTCCCACAATATCTCTAAAAAAGTATTAGGTTGTATAACATTACACCTTGTCTGGATTTAACACATGATAATAGACCACCTTTCTCAATGGCCAGGGTTCCAGCCTCCACAGATGAGTGAAAACATTCAACTCTTGGTTCTCTGGCATAATATTTTTTTTTTTTTAAGAGAGAAGGACAGTGAGAGAGAGAGAGAGGGAGAGACATAGAGAATCAATCTTTATTGACTTTCTTCACATATTCGTTGCTCTGACACTTAGTTGTGTACATGGGTGCTGGGGTTTGAACCTGTGTACTTGCGCATGCCGGGCAAGCGCTGTAACCACCGAGCCACCACTCCCGTCCCTCTGGCAGAACTTTTGAGGACAAGTATGGGGCCTGCTGTCTTCTCAAGGGGTCCTTAGCAGCACCCCACATATCAATGCTCTGAGAATTTATTCTGCTCTGCAGGATTCTTTTTTCTTTTTTTTTTTTTTTAATTCCTTCCTCTGCAGGAGTCTTAAAGCTGCAGTATAGGGAAACACACTTCTGCTTCCTGGCACAGGAGAGCAACACACACTCTCCTCCAGAGCTACATGGGCTGACAAATTAAAACCATGCACAAGGAAGTTAGTTTCATTTTCCTGAAAGACGCACAAAGTTTCTTTTTTCATTCAGATTGCTGTATGGAATGGATGTGACTGGAAGATTGAAAATAGCTAGTCTCTGGAGGGTATTATCTCTGATGAAATGTAGAACTTTTACTAAAATCATTTGTTATAAAAGACAGCATTTTGCATAATTATACAGGACCACAGGTTCTATTACAATCTTTGTGCTTAAATTCCTGATACTCTGAACTACTTCTCTCCCTCCCACTGCCCACCTTCCATGATTTGAAACCCTTTCACTAGTCTGATTGACACTCATCACCCTAATTACATTTAAAGGCACATTTCTTTTCAGAAAAAAAAAACATTTTTAAATTAGTATCAGCTAAATGCACCAATATGTATTTAATGCAATGATATTTCTAATTTTTGTAATTATTTATGTACAAACATGCATTTAGATAAAAAGTGCAGCAGACATTTTAAGAAATAGCTGACTCTTCATAGGCATAAATAATAAAGGTTTGATGATTCAGAAACTTACCAAAACTTTCCAGAAAACTTCTTTTTATATCAGAAACTTGAAAACAGCCATTTTAACTGTTGATTTCTTTTTTCTTCTCTGAGAGCTAGGAAACATATGATGTTAAAGACGTTAGTTAGTTTTTTGTTGTTGTTGTTTTTTTTTAAGATGAAGACATTAAGCTGTGAAAGTGTCTGGCCTCCAGAGGTTCTGACTCTTTCTGAGGGTGTGTTTGGATTCCTGTTCAGAATCAGAATCAGGAAGTGGAAATGTGAGCAGTTTCAGTTTTGCTTTGGACTTAGACGAATGTAAAATACTTTTCAAAATAATATCATAGAAAATTATTAATAAATGTGTACCATGGCTTAGAAAATATTTACCTGGCATATTTTTAAGCCATACAAGCTAAGAAATCAGTGAGGGTAGGGGTAACATCCTACAATACAAAGAGAATGGAACTATCAGGAAGGACATTAAAATTGTGGTGTGATCAGGGCTGGAGCGGTGGTTCGGCAATTACGGTGCTTGCCTGGCATGCACGAGTATGTGAGTTCAAACCTTAGCACCATGTACACAATGAAATGTCCAAGGACTGAAGGTCACATGCAAAGCTAAAATAAAAATTACTGCTTTCTTTCTCACTGTCCCCTCTTTCTTTAAAAATAAAATTGTGGTGTGATCAAAGTGCCTGTTTTGTCATGAATTGTTTCCACAAAATTCATACTTTAAAGTAGTAATCCTCAGAATATGGAAATATTTGAAGGTAGGGTCTGTAAGGAGGTAATTAAATTAAAATGAGATTGTTAGGGAGGGTACTAATCCTACATGACTGGTATCCTTATGGGAAGAGGAAATTTGGACTCAGATATGTATAGAGAGACCATGTGAAGGCTCAGGGAGGGGATAGCCATCAACCCTCATGACATACCTTGATCTTAGACTTCCAGACTTCAGAATTGTGAGGAAACAAAGTTCTGTTATTTAAGACACCCAACCTGTGTAACTTTGTTGTGGCAGCTGTAGCAAAGTAAATCAGTGCCCCTAAATTCTTCTGCTTGCTGAGTCATTATTTATTTTAATATCTTTTGAAAATTAAAATATGATTTTTCTTTTTGGAGGAGCAACTTGATTGTGGTAATGGTACCATTGATGTTTGCATATGCTCAAATTCATCAAGATGGGTATATTTAAATGTGTAGTTGATTTTGTATTTGATA